>JBBIGA010067777.1:0-12166 GCA_037576975.1 Alestes dentex
TAAAAGAAGTGTTCTTTTTGTTTTCAGCTGTTATGGTTTTTTCAGCTGGTTTGAACAGTGAATGGGGGTCAGTTAAACAAGTGAAGGAAAGAACATATAAAAGAATGAGAATTTTACTACACAGAATGGGCTTCAAGTGTTCATGGGTGAGAACTTGTTTGATCCTAGTAAACATTTTATTCATACAAGTCCTTTAATATGATTTCTGTTAAATTGTATTGATCTTATTAGTAATAACTGTAAGATGTTTTTAATTATTTTAATTATTTAACTTATGAGACTAAAATATGCTGAATTATTTTGTTCAGTAATCGTTAAACAAAAATGATGTAGTTTAAACTTTATTCAGTTTAAATAGCTCAAATCTAGGGTTCAGTGCTAAACATTCATGATGTTTTGCGGCGTGTGTGATGTGCTGTATATAATTTTTGATTTCATGTTGTTTAACACATTTTCTCTTCTTCTCTGACGAAGGTCTTGGTGTTTTTTGTCTGCTGATTTCTTCTTCATGGTTGTATTTGAACCTTTTCGTTGTTCAGCAGTCACGGATTCAGTCATTCACTCAACGTTATTTATTTCTCCTGGCTGCTGATTGGCTGCTATCCTGTGACGCATATCTGGCAGACGTAGTCCAGAATTTCCCCCGTGGAGCGTCTTGAGTGTTCTCGTGTTTTTCATTTTGTTCTTCTTAAGCCCTGTATTTTCATGACTTTAAATTTAATTATTACTGTATTTACCCTGCTTACACCAAAGAAAACGCGCTTGCATGAATTACAGTACAGTCTATAAGTGATACCATCGGTATTTTACATTTTAGCGCTATGGAAAACAGCAGTTCAGGGTACACTGTACAGGACGATTATGGGTTTACCTTCACATTTTCTGTAAGGGTAATGTTTTAAGTTGAGAAATGAAATTTAAGTGTTTTGGGAGCATATTTGGGGGAATATTTAGGGTTTATATTATAAAAATAGGCATTTTCAGGCTTTTTTTTTTTTTTTTTTTTAACCACATCACAAATTCGTAGGTGCTCTTGGAACATAACATCTGCGACTGTGTGGGGTTTACAGAATGATAGTGTACTGTAAAAGAAGTGTTATTGTTTTCAGCTGTTATTTTTTTCAGCTGGTTTGAATTTTGAATGGGCGTCAGTTAAACCAGTGAAGGAAAGAACATATAAAAGAATGAGAATTTTACTACAGAGACTGGGCTTCAGGTGCTTATGGGTAAGAACTTGTTTGTTCCTGGTAAACATTTTATTCATACAAGTAATTTAATATGATTTCTGTTTAATGGGATTGATCTTATTATTAACGACTGTAATATGTTGACTTTCTTTTTCTAGTTAATTTATAGTTAAGCAAATAAAGTGGTGTAGATTCATTTATTCAGGAGGGTGAACTAATTCATATTTTGGATCAATGCAAATCTTTATTATTAGGACTCAATAATCTACTTATTAGTTTTCTTATTAGTGCCCTATTAGTGGGTCTCAAAGGAAAATCATCTCAGATCTGCACTAATGTTGGGATATAACAAGAACGCTCTGTATGAAAGAATGGGAATCTTAATACAGAGAAGGAGCTTCAGATGCTGAGGTTATGTATGTATGCATGTATGTTCATGCCAGTGTGTAAATTTGTTGATGATTTTACTGTTTTGTATTGAAATATTGCTGATTCTTGCCTCATCTTGAGAGATTTTGTAATGAAAGGAACAGAGCCTTGAGAGCCCATTAATTTATTGACTGATGTCAAATGTGTCATTATTTATTTATTTATTTTTTTTTTAATCTGCAGTAAAAATTCAGAAATCAGCATTCTTTGGATTAATTGTTTTTTATATTGTGTAAAATATAAAATTTGTTTTATTAATATGTCCAAAAAACTACATTACACATTTCAAATTATTTTTCATCCTAGAATTTGCAGTATGAGCGTGTCTACGCTGTGTATGAAAAGCAGTCACAAATGCCACCTACTGGCGGTTCAGCGTTACTGTCCAGCCTTTAAGGTGCAACGGGATCTACGACTAAGTAGTTGGCGAAAAGAAGCCAACTTCAGCCTCGTTGTGAGGCTGCAGATAAACTATATGGACAAAAGTGTTGGGACTGACTAATACGCCAACAGAAACATTAATGACATTGCACTCAAATACATAGACTTTAATGTGGAGCTGGTCCCCCTTTGCAGCTCTTAACAGCTTCCACTTTTCTTGCAAGGCTGTTTTGGTGTTGTCCAAAATGTCTTGGTATGCTGAAGCATTAAGATTGCCCTACACTCGAAGTAAAGGGTCTAACCCAAACCCTGAAAAACAGGGGTGTCCCACTACTTTTGTCCATATAGTGTACATTTAAGCCAAAAGTCAGGATGGTGTAATACAAAGTAAGGTGCACTTCCTTTACATGTTCTTTTTTTGGCTTAAAAATCATCAGACTCTCTAGAAACCCAAGAGGTGTGTCCCAATACATTTGTCTATATAGTGTATTTTGCAGATAAAGACTGTCCTGGTGGGGATTTTTGTGAGGAATAATAAATATTGTGCATAGATACTTGTGCTCTGTTTATGGATCAGGTCAAAGTTTTTTGTATGTCCCTCTTGGTGGATATGTGGCACAGGGCAGCCGGTGGCCTAGTGGTTTTGGCGTTCGCCCTGTGATCAGGAAGTCGTCGATTCGTTTCCTAAGACTGCTAAGCACCTCTGTGGTACTCTGAGCAAAGTACCGTCCCCACACACTGCTCCCCGGGCACTGTGTTCCTGGCTGCCCACTGCTTCACTTGGTGAATGGGTTAAATACAGAGGAAGAATTTCTGTTTACACTGTGTTCACGTACGACAGAATGGTCACTTTCACATTTGTGGATGATAAGGGATGTCCTAAGATAGCAGATCACCCAGTGCTTCTTTGAGTTGATCTGAGTTTCTCTGAAGCACCTTCTGTGAGGAGAGACGTTTTGAGGATGTGACATGCACAGAGCTGTAATTACGAAAATTCTTAAAACAGGAACATTTGTTTCACCTCATATACAGGCGCTAGAATGTAACTGCCTCAGAGAGAACATCACACAAATTAGGATTTGTGTGATGTTCTCTTATTTTGATTGTAAAACAGAATGCTGGATCTTTCAAAAGCCTGTTCATAATCCTTATAAGGCTGTGTATACTAACCTTGTGCTGATTGTGCATTATGTTGCTGGTTATTTTAAAATCAAAGGTAGTTATATTTTCATACTAGTTTCCTTTAGTCTTTACTTCCATCTCTTATTTCTTATTTCTTTATCTGCAGTTCTTATTTACAGTTAGATGGGGTATTTGCCTTGGTATGTATTATGTTCTGTCTATCTCAAACTTAAGGTTCAAGGTTACGTTATTGTCATCAGCAGCTGTGTACAGGTACAAAGTGAGATGAGACAACGTTTCTCCACGGACCACAGTGCAACATATAGCAACATACAGCATTCAACAGAGTGCAAGTTACAACAGAGGACGACAGACAGACGATAGGAGCACACCAATAACATTCTCAGCTGCTCTCACTATCCGCTTCAGTGTGTTTCGGTCCAAGACAGCGCAGTTCCCGTACCAGACAGTGATGCAACAGGAGAGGAGACTTTTGATGGGAGAAGTGGTCCTAGGTTTGAGACAGTTGCTGTTAAATTAAATTAGTAATTGTTAGTTGGTGAGCAGATTGCTCTGAAATGGAACTACCATTAAAACCGAGTATTAAACTTATACTCTTTTATAAAACATAAAGAGCCACAGTGTTCTCCACCATACTGAGGTGCATTGTGTTCCATTATCCAGAGCTGCACACCATCCTGTGGTACGCTTTTCTCCACCATCCTGTACACCAAGCTTTCTTAACATTGCTCTCCTCTTTCTCCAGAAACTCAGAGACTGGTCACACTCCAAATGTGAAGAAGCCCTCAGCAAGTGGGTCCCTTGGGATTTTAGCTGCTGTCCTGGAGACCGCAGTTTGATTCGTGTTTGTGATCCAGGATATCATCTTATCTTCACTCTCAGCCTGGAAGTAGAAGAGCACCTGACCCACTGTCCTAATCTAAAACAAGTTGGGCCTTCTTTATGATGAGCCACCCAGCAGCACACGAAGCGGTGCAAGCCGACAGCATTCTTTGTCTTCCAAGCAAACACGTGGAATCCTCAGGGTCATACTCCTGTTTTTGCAAATACACAACATGAATTAGCTTTAAGGACCCATCCTTCTTTGTTGTTCTCTGGTTATTTATCTGTGGATCAGATATGTGTAAAACTATTTATGTTGACATTGTCAGAGGAGTACAAATTTGAGCCGATTTCATCTGTTCCACGAAAAAAAACGATGTTCCTCCACGACCATGGTGCAACAAAAAGAACAAAAACAACACAAGTGCAGACAGGACAAGAGAGGGAGAGTGCAAGAAAAACACAACAGCAACAAAATAGAACGAGACAACGCGTAGTGCAGCCAACATTTGAATGAATACAGTATCATGACTGGTGTGCAAAATACAGGAATGCAGAATAGCATGATGTTGCGCAGACTAAGCATGATGTTGAGACTAAAGCTGTTGGGTTGTGCTAGTGGTCAGGCTCTACCTGCTTGAGAGAAACATTGGGAGAGATTCATCCAGATGTATTCCAGCAAAGTGAGACAATGTGAGGCACTCCTTATGACTTTCTTACCAAAGTCTCTGTTCTGACTCAGATGTTGAGTCACCTCCAAACATCTAAATCCAGTGAGGCAGTAGAGCTTGCTGGCCAGGCGTCATGCCGCTACTGGAGATTCATTGTTCTCCATTTGGAAAATCTACCTGGAACTCTATTCATCTCTTACACCACCATCTGGTTCTTCATGCAGTCCATCTTTTGAATCCACTTCAGTGTAGCTGAACTGCAATGTTCACACTTTGCTAATGATTCATCACTGCTGACAGTTTACTGGTTTGACAGATTGGTGTACTGCTACTAAACTCATTACTGTTACTTGTTGAAAGTGCAGTGTTCCTTACGATTGGAGATGTAGCTCCTTCCTTCCCACTGCCATCAGACTTCTGTCACACATCCACATAATAGCCTTGCTACTTTGTTGTGCAATTTCTTACCGTGTTTAAAACAATCATTGTATATCATTGTTTTGCTATAATGTGCAATGTTCTTATCAGATGCTAAAACATTATCGTTATGTGCAATATCTTATTAAGTGCAGTAGTCTTACCATGTGCAATATCATGTGAAGTTTTCTAAATGGGTGTTGAATCACTTCATTATGTGCAATAAATTATGTATTATTATGTGCCCTGTTTTATATGCTCCATTCAGTCTTACCCTGTAAATATCATTACTTATGTCAATATTAGTTATATACTACTGATCTCTACTACATGCAGTGACGTACTACTACCATCTGTGTCACTAGAAATTCACTAAACTGTAAGTTTCTTCTCTATAATACTGATACCTGGCATTTGTGTCTATAGCATAGCTTATTTTATAATGTTTTTCCTACAGAATTTTTTTATTGGTTTTATTTAGACTTTCTCGGTGTCTGCAGTCATAACATAAGCAATTTCCTTCAGGATACATAATGTCTTCTGATTCTGATTAAAAAATCACTGCAGAGATTTTTTTTACATCTTGCTTTGTTTTTATTTATTTTATCAATTAAGTCCTTGTGCATATCAGAAAAAAGAACATGCTGTATCTCTTTGTACGGCTTTTTTAAGTAACACCATTTATTATTCAGTGGTCATAATTTAGAATATTACAGTAGAGGGATAATTATATGACACAATGTGCCCATCTACTGTAGCGCGTCTCTAGACGTGGTGTGCTTTTGTTTCTGATTGACAAGTAATTGCACCAATCAGCGAGCACTTTGTCTGACTCGTCCAATCAAATGGCTTGGGGGCTGGGCTTGAGCCTGCCCTCACTGTCAGCTTCTCGTTGTGGCTTGTTGTCATCAAGATGGAGTTCTTGTTGGGGAATCCGTTCAGTACTCCCGTTGGACAGTGCATTGGTGAGTTACAGGTTTATTAATAATAAGTGGGGTCAAAAGGTGGTTATATCACTTGCATTTTCTGCAGGTTGTGTATTCATTAAAGTATCAGACTGCTGCACACCCCAGCATCCGGTATCAGCATTCAGTGTTAAGCTAGCCTAGCCTAGCTAACAGTGTTTCCTTTTTAACGTTAGACTCACTTAAGATGGGTGTCCTCCCTTTTCACAGTACACAGTAGACAAAATCTAAGTTGGTATTCTTCTTGGGCAACTTACGTGACTGGGTAAATATAAGACAAGCTGAGAATAACTCTACCCAACTTAGAAAGTGGTCCTTTTCCCCTGTCCTGAGTTACTTGACTAAGCCTGATTTAACTCTCCATGGAGGTCCTTTTCTGTTGCTTTTGTATCACGAGAGGTATCCATGCACCTTACTTAGATGGTGGTTCGTAGGCATTACCCGAGCTGGATTTACACTACATGGACAAAAGTATTGGGACGCCTGGCTATTCCACCAACAGGGACTTTAATGACGTTGCATTCAAATACATAGACTTTAATATGGAGTTGGTCCCCCCTCTGCATCTATAATCACTTGCACGCTTCTTGGAATGCTTTCCACGAGATTTTGGAGTTTCTGTGGGAATTTGTTGCCCATTCATTCTGTAGAGCGTTAATGAGGTCAGGCACTGATGTTGGATGACAAGGTCTGGCTCGCAATCTCCATTCAGTTCATCCCAAAGGTGTTGGAAGGGGTTGAGATCAGGACTCTGTGCAGGCCAGTCAAGTTCATCAGCACTGAACTCAACCAACCATGTCTTTATGGACATTGCTTTGTGCACTTGGGCACAGTCATGCTGGAATAGAAAAGGTTTATCCCCAAACTGTGTCCACAAAGTTGGAAGTATGGCGTTGTCCAAAATGTTTTGGCATGCTGAAGCATTAGGATTGTAGGACTGGCAGTTAGGGGGCCTTGCCCAACACCTGAAAAACAGGTGTGTCCCAATAATTTTGTCCATTTAAACCAAAAGTCAGGACTATGATACAAAGTAAGGTGCACATCCATTGCAAAATTTTCTCTTTTTGGCTGAAATCATCAGATTTGCTGGAAAGTTCTGCTTCTTGAAATACCTCCTGTATAACAGTTTTGATTTTGTTTTAGTCACAGATTAGTGTTGTACATCGTTGTTTTGTCCTAATTGACTACAAGTTTTTCTAAAAGAGTGAATTAGTGATTTGTCATGAATGATAGAGTTTCAATGACCCAGTAATATACAGCACATAGACAAACCAAAGCCTAGGCCTTGTCACCCTTTAAATGGTCTTCTTTGTTGCCCTCAAAACCAGTGTGTCTTCATTTCAAGCAACCCAGCCAAAAAAGTCCTTTTCAGTGTAGTCTGTTTTTGTTCAAACCGTATTTCAGTTACTCAGTGTCTCTGTGTATAGTAATTGAGGTTTAATTTGGGTGTGTATAAGTAGCTGGGTAGCATGAATCATCCGAAATTCCTAGTTTTGTTTAGCGCCTCTCTTGCTCTTCTGGTCAAAAAGCTGCTATGTCATGCATCAGGGATTTGATGAGCATTGTTATTGAATATATAGAGGCTGCCATGTTTAGCTGTGTGGATATATGATGGCCCAAAACTGAACTTGCATCATATGAGGGACATTCAAAAAGATTTTGCACTTTTTAAACTCTAGCCTATTTATTAAGAATTTGAAAAATAAATTGCCTCTCTTTTTTCATAGTCATCTTCCTTCGCGATGCAGTTTTTACTCTCAGACACGCCCAGTTACAACTCTTCCAGACTTCATCGCTTCCAACATAAATGTAAAAATGCAGAAACTTTTTAAATGCCCTTTGTACTTCAGTGAGGTGTACAAACCGTGGCATGTAGTGGGAATGTGAAAAAATGTGACTTGCTTTTTCATAGAAAGCGTTTTACAATTTGGCATCTCCAACTATCTGATCCAGGATAATAATGTTGCCCAGGTTGGGAAGGTCACAAAGTAAGCAATGCTGTCATTTACGCATTCGTGCTAATGGGTTTTACTGCAGGTCCTTAAGGGTGGATATTAATACAGTGTTAAAAAAAAAAAAGCCTTGGTTCCTTGCAGTAAGCCATTTTTAGTCTCTGTCAAGTTGCTTATCTAATGAATCCAGTTGCTGCTTCAGAGCTCTGCTCATATTATTCCCATCAGCAAAGAGCTTACAGTGATTATCACTGCTGAAGCTTAAATGCGTGGCAATTATAAAGTTTGCCACACCTTTCTAATGGACCTTTTATGGAGATTTTAAAAGGCAAGCTGTCCATTTTGCCCCAAACCGGATCACTTTGCTCTCTGGTTTGATATTTTGACAGATATGCTTCTGCTTTTAGGTTGCATGGCTTTGGCGGTTGTGCTGCGGTGTGCAAGGTGATGCCTTGCTGACAGGTTTGGGATTGTTTAGCACCAAGGGAATAGCAGAGAACACACCAGCAAATCAGCATAAAGATCCATCTTTTTGAAAAGAGAATAAAACAGACCAGTGCTTTTTTTATTTTTATTTTATTTTATTTTATTATTATTTTTTTGGCTATAGTTCTCCTGCTTTAGGTGGAACAAGCTATCAATAAGGGTTTTTGGACCTTCTTTTCTTAACCCATACATTTAGGCTTTCATCTTGCTTACTTTAAAGTACCTGAAAATGTTTTGTGTTTTTTCTGGCCTTTGGAAACCACAAACCTAGAGTGTTTCACATTTAAGCAGTCCGTAAGGGAATAGTTGAGAACAGAGCTGCAATTCATTGTGTATGATCTCCTCGTTTTCAGCCTGCTTAATCGGACTTTGTCATTAAACAAGTGCTTGAACAGAGGCTCTCCGTAACTAGCAAGGTTTCGTCTTAGCTTTTGCTTAATCAGGTGCAGGCTTTCAGGTTTATGCAAGGCTAAGGCAAACCCAGCTGGCTAAGTCTCACATAACACCTGGCTGGCAAGGAAAATGAAAACAGGAAAAAATAAGAGTGAGTTAGAGCTAATATTACCATTTGTATGTTGTTAGACCGAGTTACATGGCATGGTACTAAAGTAGACCAGGGCCTCTGCTAGCTTTTTAATGTAGTATTATATTGTTCTTAGTTCCTTGCTTTGCTCGGTTATAATGACGTTTCCAGGGGTGTGTGGGTGTCCCGGGTTCCTCCTGTTCCTCGCCACAGTAATTAAGAATAACAAGCTCACTTGTTGTTGTGGAGAGTGACGGTAAGATTATGGTGCTTGTCCTGAAGGGGATTAGGTGTTGATGAGGCAGGCTAAAGAGCCACTCTGCTGTGGTATTGCCTCGTCCTGTCTGGTGTCTCTTGGGCTGGACTAGGCATGCTTGGCCATTAAAGTCCTTGTTCCTTTAACCCTGACATATGAAAATGACCTCTGTATGAGTTCAGACTCAAACACTCCTTATAACGTTTGCAGTGTGAATGGATGGGGCTGAACTAACACATTTCTGTAAATGTGTGTCAGATGTCACAAAAGTAATCAAAAGGGCTGTTTTGCTGCATAATTTTCATACTTAGATGTAATGGTGAGATCAGATTCCTAATTTAAATTTAGAGTAGGTTGTCTTGTGACAAGTTTTTTTTGTAATGGAGACAATCCATTACATGAACTAATAGGTCTTAGGTGGAATTACCCATATACACCAGTCGGCCAGAACATTAAAATCACTGCCGCGTGAAGTGATATACACTGAATGTTTCATTGCCTGTCAAAAGGCATGTTATATTAGGCAGCAAGCGAGCAATTAATGTGCTGGAAGCGTGGAAAATAGGCAGTCATAAGGGTCTGAGTGACTTTGAGAAGGGCCAAATTATGATGAATAGATGACCGGGTCAGAGCACCTGACACACATTCATGCACGTGGGGAGGGAAGGCTAGCCTTTCTGGTCTGATCCCACAGATAAGGTGCGGTAACACATATTTCTGTAAAACATTAATACAGGTTATGTTAGAAAGGTGTCAAAACACACGGCGCATCACAGGTTGCAGAGGAATGTTGCATATGCGACTGCATATCTACAATCAGAGTGTCCATGCTAGCTCTGTCCACCAAAAGCGACTACAGTGGGGGTGTGAGTGTCAGAACTGTATAATTCTTTCCATTTTAATGGAGAATCTCTAATCTTAATACTACACATTCCAGTTTTCCCTCTATATGAGAAACTGACCAATATTGTTGCAGTCAGTACTGAGTTAAGCATAAGGAACCTCAGAGAAACACACAAATTACATCTTAGGTACAAAACTATCAAAGTAGTCAAAGCAAAAGTAGAAATGCAAGAGCCCAACCTTTAGCCCACATATTGAAACAATTGAGCAGTGGAAAAAGGTGGCCTGTCCTGAAGAATCGTATTTTCTTTGACATCATGTGGATGACCCGGCACATGTATGTTACTTATATGGGGAAGAAATGACACCAACATGCACTAAGGGAGGAAGGTTAGCCAGTGGAGGCAGCATGATGGATGCTCTGGGTATGTTCTGCTGGGAAACTTTAGTCTTGGCATTCCATTCAGGTGGATGTTACTTTGACATGTATCACCTAGTTCAAATTCCCCGTATCTTAATTCGATCAAATGTCTCTGGAATGAGCTGGATGAAGTAGACTTAAAGGATCTGAAAGTAACCTAAACGATGTCACACTTCTACATTTGCTTTGAAAGGAGAATGAAATATATGAATATGTATTAGTTTAATCCATATTTTTGCATTTTGCTACATTTTTCTGTTTGTAATCAATTGAACCCATGGGCTATCGTTCTTATTTGTCTCACTAGATTAGGCTGTAAATTGGGTGTGGGCTTTTGTGTTTCTAATTTTGGTGTAACTACTTTGGTGGTGTTGTTTTTGAATATGTATACTATATGGACAAAAGTATTGGGAAGGCTGACATTTGCACCAACAGGGACTTTAATGACACTGCATTCAAATACATAGACTTTAATATGGAATTGGTCCCCCCCCTTTGGAGCTATAATAGCCTCCACTGTTTCTGTGGGAATTTGTGCCCATTCATTCTGTAGAGCGTTTATAAGGTCAGGCACTGATGTTGGACAAGAAGGCCTGGCTCACAGTCTCTGTTCCAGTTCGTCCCGAAGGTGTTGGATGTCTTTATGGTCCTTGCTTTGTGCACTTGGGGTGCAGTCATGCTGGAATAGAAAAGGTCCTTCCCCAAACTGTCCACAAAGTTGGAAGTATGGTGTTGTCCAGAATGTCTTGGTCTGCTGAAGAATTAAAATTGCCTCGCCCAAACCCTGAAAAACAGGTGTATCCCAATACTTTTGTCCATATAGTTTAGCTTTGTACCTAATGTGTTATAAGCTTCCATCATTCGTTAACTACATTAGCCTCATAACTCCAGCACAAAGCTAAAGAAGCTTCAGATAACAAGCGTGTCTCTGATGATCAGCTACGTTTTCCTCAGCGGTTTATGAGAGTAGATGGGAGTCTGCATTTGGCAGTGGATGGTACGGGGTGGTGCCCAGCACCACGTGACCTGCTCTGCTTTTCCAGCTCACGGCCCTAGGCTGGCTGGCATGAGTGCTCCATGTCCTCCACTCCAGCCACGTGTGCCCACATCCACATGGGACCGCTTGGATGTGGATAGATGGGTGAATGGATCTTCCATTTGTCATTTCTTACCATCTCGCACCCCTCTCATATCTTTGTGTTTCTCTTCTATTTCCTTTTTTGCATTCCCTCTGTTTGTGCTTCAGGCTAATAGGGTAAACCCAGTCTTGGATATCTGGAAGTGACCAGTTAATTCATTTCACGACAGCTGCTACCAGCTGAAAAATACTAATATTATTAAAATAATATTATTAAAATAATTATTTTAAGCTTCACATTTTGTTTAAAAAACACTACTTAGTTTCTACTGTGTACTAGCTCAACAGAATTCATATATAGTATTCATATATATTCATATCTCCTCTTCTGCTCTTCAGTTAATATGTTTACGTAACTTAATCGGTCCTAATTCATTTCTACATCTGGGCCTTTAAGATATATATATATATTTGATAAATGCCAGTGAGCTATGTTCTGATTGACTGCCTCTTTCAACAACGTGTCCAAGCTGAAATACTTCTTGTAGCTTTAGTGGGAATGGGGTCATTTCTAATTAACCCATGTTTAATT
>JBBIGA010067788.1:0-12165 GCA_037576975.1 Alestes dentex
CTCCCCACACACCACTCCCCGACACACACTGACCCCCCAACACACTGCTCCCCACACACCGCTCCCTGACACACACTGCTCCACCACACACTGCTCCCCCACTGCTCCACCACACACTGTCCCACCACACACTGCTCCTCCACACACTGCCCCTCACACACTGCACCCACATACTGCTCCTCTACAGACTGGACCCACACACTGCACCCACACACTGCACCCACATACTGCTCCTCTACATGCTGCACCCACACACTACACCCACACACACTGCACCCCCACACACACTGCACCCCCACACACACTGCTCCACCACACACTGCCCACACACACTGCTCCTCCACACACACTGCTCCCACATACTGCTCCTCTACACACTGCACCCACACACTGCACCCACATACTGCTCCTCTACACGCTGCACCCACACACTGCACCCACCCACACTGCTCCCCCACACCGCACCCCCCACACACTGCTCCACCACACACTGCCCACACACACTGCTCCACCACACACTGCTCTCCACACACACACTGCTCCCCCACACACACTGCTCCACCACACACTGCTCTACCACGCACTGCTCCTCCACAAACACTGCTCCACCACACACTGCTCCCCCACTGCTCCACCACACACTACCCCACACTACCCCCACACACTGCTCCCCCCCACTGCTCCCCCACACTGTTCCACCACATACTGCCCCCACACACTGCTCCCCCCACACACTGCTCCTTCCACACACTGCTCCCCCCAATCACACTGCTCCCCCACACACTGCTCCTCCACACACACTGCTCCCGGGCGCTGTGTTCCTGGCTGCTAATGACATTTAATTAGTCTGCTCTTGTTTTTTGTACACCTCTATTACTATTTACATTATTGATCATAAGAAAACACTTGATATTTGCTTCTTACTTATTAAGTTTATAGTTTTTCACTTACATTTTATGACTCAAAGTGCCATTACTGGCCCACTGCTGGCTCTCCCTTAGTACAGGCTCGCAGACCTTTAGACGACCAGCCTGTGGTCCATTGCCCAGTGGCTGAGAAACCCTGTTACACACTTGATAGTTCAAACAGTATTTAATATCGGTTTCAGGAAGCGGTTTCATAACCGAGTATTAATACTATTATTATACATTTCTCTAAAGAAATGCAGAAAGTATTATTTGATACCAGTATTACATGAGACGAATTTCATAAATGTGCATAAATTCTTCTCATATAAACAGACCATTATTTAACTCCTAATCAATTGCAATTCTAAAATAATCACTGTTTATGTATTTCATGGGCAGGTACACACATGAAAAATATCAGATATTGCCATCGGGCTAGAATTTCTGTATCGGTGCACCCTTACATGTTTCCATAAAGTAATTTTGTAATTTTGAATAGTAAGACCAGAAATAACTTTGAGGATTTACTGCGGGATCAAGGCTCAGTTCAGACAAAAGCAGTTATTCACACCGTTCTGTGCAAAGAATGTGAAAGTCTTAGAGCTAATTCATCTCACTGGGGGGAATATCCAGGCAAGCCATAGTTGCAGTAACAGTGATTTACATAGACGCCTTGTAAACAAACCATTCCATAAAGTAACATTTGTTTGTTGTAATAAAATTCCTGTCAAACTACTATTAAGAAGTAGATTTCTATTTTTACAATAATTATATATTTTTGAACATCACAAAAATGTTAATAATCCATATATAAATATAGCATAATCATTACATAATCATTAACAATAATTTACCAACTATTGGATAATGATTAAGTTGTTACTGGTTAGGGCCTGTTATAATAAACATCCATATTTACATGTAGTGTTTATTTTTCTTTTTTAAAGCAGTTAAACAAATATCCACACAATGACAGCCTCCAATGTCCTGTTTTCTACAGTTTACTAGAGACCACATGAGTCAAGGACGTGAAATACATTCTGCTTTTTTGTGATATTCCTGAAAAGGCGGACACTCTCTTCTGCCTCCCTCCCATCTCCCACCCTCCTCCCTCAGCTGATTTTTTAAAGTTCTTTCTACTTATCCTCACATTTGGAGCTGGGGTACGCACCATGGGCGGTGCTGGCGTGGGCATGATGGCGTGAGGGAATGGTGTGAAGGTGTGTTGGTGCGTGTGTTGATGTGTGTGCTGATGCTGGTGCTGGTGCTGGTGCTGGTGTTGGTGGAATTCGGTGCGGAGATAGGGTGGAGGACCCAGGGATGCCCCACGGTCTGCACTCTGAGAAGCCAGGAAACGTGTGTTCAGTTCCTGACGGAGGAGGTCTTGCTCTGGAGGAAAAGAGGAGAAAAAAAAACCAAAACAAATTATGAAATAGGGAAGGGTAGAGGTTTGTTTCTGTAAGGGACCAAGTGACCTTTTTCTTCTGAAAAGTTATACCTGAGTAAGCGCTCCCAGCTGGGTGTCCAGGAACTGGCAGAGAGTTTGAGGTCAGTGGAGGTGGAGGAGGCAGAGCAGCAGGTGGGGCGAACATATTGGGGTGATGGGAATGAGTGGGGGGCTGCAGGGATGGGGGGAAGGGATGGGGTGCACTAGGGTTGACTGAGAGGGGCAGGGAGAAGGACGGCGGTCCAGAGGGGACGGCTTGGTGCTGTGGGAGATGAGGGGTGGAAGGGTGACCGTGGGGCTTTCCTGGAGTGCTGCTCCGGCTGCTGCTGCAACAGAGAGAGAAAAACATGCTGTTAGCATTTGCTGCTTTGCTCAATGCTGTTTCATTTAGATTTAATGATTTAATTTGTTAAACATAGTTTGGGGCAGCTGGTGGCCTAGTGGTTAGAGCATTGCCCCTGTGACCAGAAGGTTGTGGGTTTGAATCCCAACACTGCTGCGATTCCCTTGAGTAAGGTACCGTCCCCACACACTGCTCCCCAGCGGCCCTCATTGGTGGCAGCCCCCTGCTTCACTTGGTGAATGGGTTAAATGGAGAGAAAGAATTTCAAACTGTTACTGAATTTCATTACTGCAGTGTCACCACAGGCATCAAGTTTATGGCTATGACTTTCTTACTATAAATACTGTATTTATACTAGAAATAGTATAAACGTATTATACAAATCATATTTTAATACATACACTATTTTTATACATAAATATAAATCTATATTGCATTTTATTGTATATTATTGTATGTTATATTGTTTAGTGGGGCGGTGGCGCAGGGGTTAGCGCTGTTGCCTCACAGCAAGAAGGTCCTGGGTTCGACTCCCGGGTTGGGCGCAGGGTCTTTCTGTGTGGAGTTTGCATGTGCTCCCTGTGGCCGCGTGGGTTTTCCTCCGGGAGCTCCGGTTTCCGCCAAAAACATGCATGCATGCATTGGGGATAGGTCAATTGAGCACAATAAATTGCCCCTAGGTGTGACTTTGAATATGAATGGTTGTCTGTCTCTGTATGTGGCCTTGCGACATGCTGGCCAATAAATGTGATTCTGATTCTGTTGGCTCAGTGTTCTTTTACATCTATAGTGCATATCTCATCTAAATAAGATTATACTGGCATTGGTAGCTCACCTACTGTATCATTACCACAAATTTACTACTCATCTACCGTAAACTCAGAAATCACTATCCTGTCACTGGTCTTCCCAACACTGACACTGCAGCGGGTGCTATTACCACACAAGTACTAGGTTTAACAATATGGAGAAAAACAGAAACACAAAACATTATTATGTGAGGCTAAGGGTTTATGAATTTGAACTTTCAGGCTATTGTCTTTCAAGACCCTTTCTTTAGAAACATCTGGATTTATTTCATAGTGTTCAAATTACCTGGTGGTCTGCGATCACCATAAATAGTAGAATGTAATCTGCATTGCATTGTAGTTAATTCAGTAAGGTCTGGATTTCACAGGTGCAGAGTCCGATAGCATTAAAATGGTGCTGCCACCGTGTGGTGAAAGGAGGAATTAAAATTTCGAAGTTTTATGATTTGTTTATTCTGACAGAGCTAGCGAGCCATAAATAACACGTTATAAGACCAAAGCTGTGGGCTGTGATTGGCCCGCAGGCTGGACTTTGCACATGCCTGGCATAAGTATTCAGCTACATCAGACTATTACTTTTTGCAGCAAAAAAAACCTGTTAGGTTCAGTTTTTACTGAGCGCTGGACTGAGAGCTGGACTGAGAGCTGGCCATTGCAGAGCTGGACTGAGAGCTGGCCTGAGAGCTGGACTGAGCACTGGACTGAGCGCTGGACTGAGTGCAGGACTGAGTGCTGGACTGAGCGCTGGACTGACAGCTGGACTGAGTGCTGGACTGAGCGCTGGACTGAGAGCTGGAGTGTGCGCTGGACTGAGAGCTGGCCATTGCAGAGCTGGACTGAAAGCTGGACTGAGAGCTGAACTGAGAGCCGGACTGAGATCTGGACTGAGTGCTGCCATTGCAGAGCTGACCATTGCAGAGCTGTACTGAGTGCTGGACTGAGTGCTGGACTGAGGGCTGGACTGACAGCTGGCCATTGCAGAGCTGGACTGAGAGCTGGACTGAGAGCTGGCCACTGCAGAGCTGGACTGAGAGCTGGACTGAGAGCTGGACTGAGAGTTGGACTGAGAGCTGGCCATTGCAGCGCTGGCTATTTGTTGATGTTGTCTGAAATGACTGCCTGTAGCAGTGAAGTTTTATTTATTTCTCCACATTACAATACATTGCATTCAGATGCTTTTTTCCAAAGCGACTAACAATATCAGGTTTCAGGACAGTGTGAGAACCAGAGGAGAGTACTATGTGTTAAATTCTTTAATTTAGTGCATCAGTCTTCAGGAGTGCTGGACTGAGAGCTGGCCATTGCAGAGCTGGACTGAGAGCTGGACTGAGAGCTGGACTGAGAGCTGGACTGAGAGCTGGACTGAGTGCTGGACTGAGAGCTGGACTGAAAGCTGGCCATTGCAGAGCTGGACTGAGAGCTGGCAATTGCAGAGCTGGACTGAGAGCTGGACTGAGAGCTGGACTGAGAGCTGGACTGAGTGCTGGACTGAGAGCTGGACTGAGAGCTGGACTGAAAGCTGGCCATTGCAGAGCTGGACTGAGAGCTGGACTGAGAGCTGGACTGAGTGCTGGACTGAAAGCTGGCCATTGCAGAGCTGGACTGAGAGCTGGACTGAGAGCTGGACTGAGAGCTGGCCATTGCAGAGTTGGCCATTGTTCTATTTGTTGATGTTGTCTGAAATGACTGCCTGTAGCAGTGATGTTTTATTTATTTCTCCACAATACAATACATTACATTCACCTGGAAGATGCTTTTTTCCAAAGCGACTAACAATATGTTTCAGGACAGTGTGAGAACCAGAGGAGAGTACTACGTGTTAAATTTTTTAATTTAGCACATCAGTCTTCAGGAGGTATTTGAAGCTAGAGAGGGATTCTCCTGCTCTGGTCTTCTTTAGCAGCTCGTTCCACCAGCAGGAAACCAGAATGTGGAGCGTGTAGAGAGGAGGCCATGCAGAGGCGACCACTGATGAACAGTGAGTGGTACAGAGGTTGCAGAGGTTCCGCCGGTATGAGACCTGACATATAAGAACAGGGGACTATCCCAGGAGGCAGATAGTGAAACAAATGAAATAATGGTCAGAGATGTGTAAAGGCGTGACATTGAGGCTATCAGTGGCACAGGTCCTAGTAAGGATGAGGTAGAGTGCCCTGCCACCTTTGTCAAGGTGAATATTCAGATCACCTAGGATGAGTCATGGACAGTCATGGTCAGGGATGGCTGACAGTAGTGTGTCTAGTTCATCCACAAAGCTGCCCAAAAGTCCAGGTGGACGGTAGATGGCTATTACAGAGAGTTTCACAGGATCAGATACCAGGATAGCATTGTATTCATAAGAGGCATAGTTGTTAGTAGTTGTGAAAATTTCCATTTAGTGGATATGGCCCTCAGAATGCCTGTTCCACCTCCTCATCCAGACAGATGAGAGGTATAGTTGGTAGAGAGTGAGAGCAAGTAGATCAAGGGATAGCTGGTTAGCAGATGCAGATATAAAATCCACCTTATTGACTGACAGTTCCCTGGAGTGGAAGAACCGAAGCTGAATATTCTAGTGAGTAGGTTGGGATTCTTTTTGGATACCGGTGACGACAGGAATGTAGTATCTTATAATACATCAATTAAAAGTTAAAATAGCACTTGTCCTGTAACTCTGCTAGCTCACAATAAGTCTAAAGTCTAAAATCACATCCACAAGTTCACACCACCTTAATGAAGGTGAGGTTCCAGCAAACTGAGAGATATTTTGGTGATTTTGTAAAAACATCTGTGGCATTGTGCTGTGTGATCAAACTGCACATTTCCGAGTGGCCTTTTATTGTGGGCAGTCTAAGGCACACCTGAGCAATATTCATGCTCTAATCAGCACCTTGATATGCCACACCTGTGAGGTGGGATGGATTATCTCGGCAAAGGAGAAGTGCTCACTGACACAGATTGAGACAGATTTGTGAACAATATTTGAGAGTAATGTCTCTTTTGTGTATGTAGAAAATGTTCAGCTCATGAAAAATGTTGCGTTTATGTTTTCGTTCAGTGTAGATCTAGATCTCCCAGGTGCAACTCTCAACTAAAGTTTCAACATTTGGACACAAAATGCTCATTGTCTGCATCTGGGTCAAGTGGAAAAACTCCGAACAGCGGTTCTTCCTACCTGGCTACCAAACACACTAACACCTGTTTTTTCAAACTATGGGATGCAGACCAGTGCTGGTCCCTGACAAGGTTACTGCCAGCCTTGCCTCAGTACCCATCTAAATTCAGTCAGTGGTTCTGCTTTCAAAACTTCTGTTGCTGCGTGCCACATCCCGCCCCCCTGACTTCACACGCTGCCCCTTGTTTCAACATTTTAGAATGTTAAGCACTCCTGCTCCTTTGTCTCATTCACTCCAAACCATTCGTTCATACACACTCTGTTACAAGAGCTGTCAGTAAATCATGGCATGTTCAAAGCAAGTAAGCCTTGATTCTTTCTTTGGGAAGTGACCATCTAACAATGCAGACTTAGGCAAAAAACACTGCCCATTCACCCAAATGAAAAGACAACGGAAAATGGGCAAAGGCGTCATGCAAACACATCACATTTCTAAATGTCAGGAGCTGTTCACGATTGGGGAGAGGCTAGTTATGCCTTCCATTGTCAGTGCTTGCTCTAAGGTGTCCGGCTGCTGCAGCAAAGGTAAGGTCTGTCACTGAATTGATAACATGGAAGCAGACATGGAAATGCAAATCATGAAAGGGCAAAAGCATTTGACTGGTTTTCCATTCAATTAGATGAGAGCACTGACATTTCAAACCTGGCCATGCTTCTGGTGTACCTCAGATATGCTCATGTGGACCAGTTTCATGAGGATTTCTTGTTCTGTAAGGAGCTGCCAGGAAGCACAACCGCTGGAGAAATATTCTGTGTGCTGGATGGGTGCATCACTGGGCATGGGCTGCTGTGGGGGCGTAGAGTCAGCATCTATACAGATGAGGCAGCGGCTAAGAGCAGAAGGCACAATGTAGTTGTAGCTCGGGTGAAAGCGGTTTTGTGAACTTCATTAAAGCCAATCCAAAAAATTCCCATCTATTTACTGCTCTGTGTGGGGAGAAGGTGCAGATCAGGTTCTTCTGCTCTTGCACTCTGAGGTTCGTTGGGCTGTAGAGGGGTAAAGTAGTGAGCAGAATTTACAAGTTGAGGTGTGAGATTGAGGTCTTTTGACATAAACAATCCAGTCTTGCCAATCACATGCAAGATCAGTCCTGAATTATTAAAGTAGCATCCTGGCATCCTGCACCACTTCAACACGCCAAACCTGACAATCCAGGGCAGAGCATGTGACATTTTTCAGGCCAACGATAAAATCATGGCATCCAAAAAAAAGCTCTTGGTCTGGACCGACAGTCAATAGAGGCGTGTTTTAACTGTTCGTCTGTCTGTCATCTCTGGCTGATGAAGGTGTGAATCTGTGGCAGGTGACAGCAGTGATGGCGCAACATCTTCCCAATAATAATAATAATAGTAATAATAATAATAATAATAATAATATCTAATAATGACAATATTTCTCTGTAAGTCTATCCAGGTGTGCATACGGGTGTCTGTGGGTGGCCTTGCAGCCCAAAAACCTGACATGACTGGGCCCCAGGACAAAGAAGTTTGAGAAACGCTGCACTAACATGCACAAAGAAAAAACCTGTAACTCATGACAACAAAATTTACAGTACTACACTTCCACATATAGGGGGCCCCATCTCATGACTGTGCAGAAACAGTTACAGCAACCGGACACCACATACGTACAATAGTACTTCATACAGAGTGAAACTTTTTAAAGTCTCTGAGGGCCACTGTTCTTGGTTCTCAGACTTACTGCTATCACAGTGAGGTCACAAAGACAGACAAGGTGCCTACAGCCCTTATCTGTGGAGGAACCAAGGTCTTCGTTCTGTACTCTGGCCACGTGCAACAAGACTAAATTTCAGCTAAAATTAGTTCAACTGTAAGCTGAACAGGTGACTTCAGGGTTTTGTGGAGGACCGGACCTCTGTGAAGTCAACTCTTCTATCTGTTCCTGAGATGACCCGACTTCTCCAGGAAAAAACACAACCTATAGATCGTAAAGGTAAATCATACAGTGAGTCAAGATCTGCACAGTTCAGTCACGCTTTGGTGAAGCTTGGCCCAGACCTGTAAGCCGCTCAGCCTGCTGGGCGCCAACAAATGGACATTTGTCTTAAAATAAGACTGTGCATCAGAGCAGTATTGTGTTTAGTTAAAGCTTAATGCTGTACACGTTACACTGGAGTACTACGTTAGCTTTAAACACTGCAGTCATCACTGTTTGGCTGATTGGGTCAGCCAGTTCTTCGTTTCTCTTTCACATATGTGTGTGGATGCGCAAGTTTATTGCATGCAGTTACTTTCTTTTTCTCTTACATACTAACACGGCCAGTTGGTGGGATTGAGTATATAACATTTTCCTCACTCATTTTAGACTACTTGGTTGAACAACCACACAGCATTGTCAGGTTAAATTATTTTTACCCACCGTTGACAGTGTTTACTGGTCTGTGTCAATAAATGCCAATTAATTGAGCCCTGTGTCTTTTATCACTCTGACAATATCTGGAGCCAACATCATACCACCGACCATTTAACCTTCAGAACTTATGTCATTATTATTCATTTCAATGAAACCTTAATTTCAATGAAACCTTATGTAGACTTGATTAGTAAGTCAATTAATTTTTAGATGTAGTAAGTATTATGCAAGCAGTACCTACAGAATGCACCCAACTGTCCATAAACAGCATCACTAGTATAAACAGTATTAAAACCCAATGCCTGCTTTTTCTCCTTTCACTCTATTTAGTTTCGATTCCATTTCACAATCTTACCTCAGACCAGCTAAAGTAACACCGCTGCTGTAGGCAGAGAGAGGACGTAGATGGCAGCTCGAGGGCGGCCGGGGCTGCCCTGGTTGAGTGTGGTTCTGCTGGGTGGGTAACACGGGTGAGGCTGGATGGTGGTATAATCCTGGAGCCGGAGGAAGTCGATGGTGGGTGGAGGGGTCAGGAAGGTGATGTGTTCGGGTAAGTACAGCCTGTGGGGCCTGATGACCTTGTGCGAGAGGCAGTGCAGTAGAGGGAGAGGATCGCCTTAGAGGACGCTCTGGGTGTGAATGGTGAGTCTGGGCAGGGCTGACAGGTGTGTGTACAGGTAGGAGGAGGGCCTGGCCGGCGGTGGGGGGGTGGAGGTGTTGGGGATAAAGTGACTTGGACTGTGGAGAAAGCCCCACTAAAGAGGGAGAAGCCAGGGAGCTCTCTTGACTCTTCTCCTGGCTACGCTCTAGGCCTGACACCTTCGGCACAACCAGACCTTGCAGCTCCTGGCTGGCATTGGTGGGGAGTCTGGGAACTGCAAACTCTGGAACTGCAGAGAGAGGCGGGGGGGAGAGAGAGGGAGAGAGAGAGAGAGAGAGAGGAGAGAGAGAGAGAGAGAGAGAGAGGGAGGAAGAGAGAGACAAAGAGAGAAAGAGAGAGAGAGAAGCTGTGAACACATGCCTTAGAGAAAGCATTCTCTCGCTGTGTGTGTGTGTGTGTGTACACACAAAAGAGGGACATTAAAAAAGTTTCCACATTTGTTAAACTCTGTTTATTAAGAATTTCAAAAACAAATTGCATCTGGCTTACATCTGTCACATGACACTCTCAGACACGCCCAATTACTGCTCCCCCAGCCTTCAATGTTTCCAAACAAAATAGAAAAGTCTGGAAATGTTTTCAACGTCCCTCGTATGCACACACACACACACACACTCATTTTATATAAACACACATGTCCTGGTCAGAATGAAATGTAAGTACATAAGTACAGAATATCTTCAGAAATAAAAAATGTACAAAGTAACAACAACAAACTCACATAATAGTGAAATGAAACAAACACAAAATGTACCCCGGACACAGCTGTTGGCACCTTCACTAATATTTTGATGCAGAACCTCTGGCAACAATGACAGCATCTAATAGTTTCTTGTAATCATCTGCTGGTACTTTGTGCCACTCTTCATTTGCTATGCATTCAATGCTATGCATTTGTGTTTGCAGGCCAGTTTAAAACAGTCCATCTTTTCCTTTAGGTCACCAGCTGGGGCAGCTGGTGACCTAGTGGTTAGGGAGTCTTCCTTGTAATCAGAAGGTTGTGAGTTCAAATCCCAGCACTGCTAGTGACACCAATGATGTACCCTTTAGCAATGTACCGTGCCCACACACTGCTCCCCTTGGTGAATGGGTTAAAGGCAGAGAAAGAATTTCTCACTGTGTGCTGTGATGTGTTCATGTGAGACTGTAAGGGTCCACTTTACTTCTTCTGTGTGTTTTGGTTTGTTGTAGCGCTGAGAGGCCCTGGACTTTGGCTTCAAACCTAGTTTTCTGACACTGAGTAACACATTTTGCTCTTAATTGTCTTTGTAATCCTCAGATTTCAACATTTCTTGAAATTCAGTGACTCCAGTATCAAAGGAACTTGGCACCCCCGTGGCATGACAGAACCTCCACCATGTTTTACTGCAGACAGGGTGTTCTTCTTGATGGGATGTTCTCTAAAAATGAATTCACAAAAAGCCCTATTATGGTGTCATCTGTCCATAAAATATTATCCCAGAATAACTTGCAAACACTAATCTCACCTGTTGATATGTTCTGTCACTTGGTATATTGTGCAGCATATGGTACATGCTGAACCCACTACTCCCGATTGCTCCATGACTCAGACCAGTCTCACAGTCTTCTCTCACTGACATCCTCCTCAGTCTTAACAGGTCTATGACTGTGAAACATTACGAACTGCTGAAACGCTGATTTGAAGATCTTTGGTGATTGCCTTGTCACCGTTTATACTCTTGTTTTTTGATAACAGCGTTTCAGATGCTCTGATACAGCTTTCTTGTCTTCACCATGGTGAAAACAAAACTGGAAACAGTCAGACCCTTTTAATGCTGTATTCTTTCAATGTTTAGACTCACCCATCTAAGACTCAATATTTAATACATTAAAATAAACTCTGCCCCCAGTTGTGTGTAAGGTTCTCTACTTTGCAGTTCAACTTTAATTCCATTCCACCACCAAAACTCTACATTAACATTCATTATAATCAGAGCTTGTGAAGAAGAGAGAGATGAGTGAAAATAAATACAATAGGGTGCTCAGACACATAAGGCTCGGATCAAAACAGACTGATATGCAATCTAGGCACACTGGTGAGGCCAAATCTCATTGTAAAATCCACACTGTATTTTGTATGCCAGACCACAGGGGGCACCACAGGTACCACCACTGAAGTACCCTTGAGTAAGTTACCGTCCCCACACACATATCTCCTCACACACTGCTTCCCCCTACACTGCTCCTTCACACACCGCTCCTCCCAGACACACTGCTCCACACACACACTGCTCCCTCACACACACCGCTCCTCCACACACTGCTCCCCCACACACACTGCTCCCCCACACACACTGCTCCCTCACACACTGCTCCCCCACACACTGCTCCCCATAAACTGCTTCTCCACACACACTGCTCCCCATAAACTGCTTCTCCACACACACTGCTCCCTCACTCACTGCTCCCTGCCACATTGCTCCCCCACTCATTGCTCCCCCACACATT
>JBBIGA010067837.1:0-12161 GCA_037576975.1 Alestes dentex
TTTTTTGTGGAGGACGAATTACAAATTTGTCCATTTTTTGGTCAGCCAGGGGATAAAATTAACTAAGGCAACATGATCGTTCTTCTGACTGCCCGCTGCTAAAAAGTTTTTTTAAATATGACGCGACCCCCCCACAGAGCTCGCTGAGGCCCCCTTGTGGGCCGGGACCCCCCTGTTGGGAACCGCTGCATTAGAACATCTCTGCAAAGACCTAAAAATGGCTGTATACCGGCACTGCCCATCTAACCTGACTGGGCTTGAGAGGATCTGCAGGGGGGAATGGGAGAAAATCCCCCAAAACAGGTGTCCCAAACTTGTCGAGGCATACCCGAGAAGACTTGAGGCTGCGATTGATGCCAAAGGTGCTTTAACAAAATATAAAGCCACCAATGTGAATACTTATTACACTAGATTAACAAGATTTTGGCTATAAAAAAACTGCACATCTTGTTTTAGACATGTCATTATGGGGTACTGCATGTTGATCTTTGAGGAAAAACTATCCTCAAATCTGTTTTAGAATAAGTCTGTAATGTAACAAAATTTGGAAGAAGTGAAGGGGTGCGAATACTTTCTGGTGGCACTATAAGTGGGCAACTTCAGCCTCATGGTGATTTGTTTCCTTCTGCATTGAGCTCAGAAACCAGACATATGGCACAATCAGTGGTTAGCGCAGTCGGATTTCAATAATTCACATACGTGTCTCAACCAGTATGTGGGATATTCTCATGAAATCATTTAAATACCATAGCAGCAAATATATCAAATATAAAACATAATTTAATAGTATAACACAGTACTGCAATAAAGACAGTAGTGCTCTCTACCTTGCACAAGAACAAATTATTATAAGAACAAATTATTTTCATAATTTTACATTTTCTGCTGAAACTCTGCATCCAGCTCTGTCTGAATGTGCGTTGTGTTGTGATTTAAACAGGTTAAAATAAAAATATTCCAAAAACTAATGGCTGTTGTACAAGAGGTTTTCACAGAAAAATTATTAAATGTACATTCAGTTGTAGCAATAATGAAAAAAAAGAGTGGACAAACAAAAAAATGACACATTTTTAAAATACTTTTTAAACACACACAGAATTAATTTCTAACTTGAAAGAATTTCTAATTGTATCATTACCGATACTGGTGGCTTTCATCTATTCCAAAAACATTAGGTTAAAACATTAGGAAAAATTGTTAATTAATGTCTCATTTTGTACATTGAGTAAAAAATGTGCCTAGTCTTCATGACTTCTGTACTTCTCTACCACTGCAGTTTAAGGCCAAGTGTGGTAGAGAGAAAGTTATGAGAATTTAGACCTTCACACTATATATTAATATACATTTCTTATAAATAATCAATTTTAATGTTATTTACTAATTGCTTTTATTTCGCTTCACAGTTTATGGCAAGAATAAATAGCAAATATATAAGAATTATATGCACACATTTAAAAAAAAACTGCACATTCAAACACAATCATTAACCATTTGTGATGTCTGTGATGTGCTCTGATTGTGCCGGCTCTCTTCCTCCACACAATGAGGGCAGGCGCAAACACAGACTTCCATGATTAAAGATCTTTATTTAAACAAAGCAAACAAGCACGATGGCTTGCAAACAAAACTCAAAACTTAAACGAAAGGAGATATGAGAATACATAACCACAGCTATCATGACGGTTGACCGACAACCCAGGTCGGTCACTAATGAACTTAAATACTTCAAACACTAATCCCACCACCAATAACAAAACACAAACACTTGACTCGAATCAGCAAAGTCTTTTTTTTAAACTGACATGCCTAGTCTGTTTATGAGTTTACTGTGCGTTTTGCTCAGCATTTTTTGTGGTTTTTTTTGCTTTTTGTCCCTTTCCAGGCTCCTTATCTGTGATGTCCAATACACTGTCCAAGAATGGATAGAGGTGAAACTGGCCAAGAAAGGAAATGCACTTATGGAAAAGCAGCTGTCCCGAGTTAGAGAAAGCAAGTATGATTTAGAGTCAACTTTTAGGCCTGGCCAACGATATAGTGAAAGTATGTTGAAAATGACCTCCTCATATGCTGCAGCTGTGGGTCCTGGAAAAAATGATATGCTAAAGCATTATTTTAGCAACAGCCCACTAACCAGCCTTCCACTTACCTATTCCTATGCAACTCAATGTAAAACAAAATGAACTCCCGTAGACCATTGGATGAGACTGAAAGTTGCTGCTAAAAGGGCTAGAGCACGTTCACTAAAGCACACTAGGGCAAGTTGTGGCTTTCTAAAAACATCAGGTGACTTTAAGACCTCAGATACCAGCTAGTCATGTCTGTAAGCACTCATCACACCCCACCTGTACACACAGCATGAGAAAGAATTGGTGCCTAAATTGCTTGCATTATAGGATGGGACAATGTGAATCCATGTGAGTCTTGTTGTACAGTGGATCCATCACATGCACTATAAATGAAGAAGCTGTAAAGAGACTCAAGGTTTCAGAGCTTGCATGTGAGTCTGCTGAAATCCAAACAGACATTTTCCTGATCGCTGTGGTGGCATCCATGTCAAGCCAATCTTGCCTTCCATCTTGAGTTTGAAATGCATACAGTTAGTGTCCCCATATTGTTTGTACCTGGAAAATGTGAAAAAATGATCCTTGGTTCAATTCACCTTGAGCTCAAGAAAACTCCCCAGTTACGAGTGTGTCCTTAATAGACCCGATGGTTCTGGAGAAGATTACATTGACTATCTGGTCTCTGGTGTTGGAAGGACACGGTTGCAAGGTAATAAGTGGTAGTGTGGCTGCAAGCAGGGCAGCATGCCAAGAGCACAGAAGAGCATGCACGAGTAGCACTGTAGACACGGAAGGAGCCAGGAACACA
The DNA here is from genome assembly GCA_037576975.1 of Alestes dentex. Classification (NCBI taxonomy): domain Eukaryota; kingdom Metazoa; phylum Chordata; class Actinopteri; order Characiformes; family Alestidae; genus Alestes; species Alestes dentex. The sequence continues at coordinate 2,872 of JBBIGA010067837.1, forward strand.
ACAGAGACCACTGGTCAGGCTGACTTTTTAACACTGCTGGGAAAATGAGACACAGGTGAGGCAGACAAGGGAGAAACTATGCACAGGTGAGGCTGATAAGGAAAAAATGAAACATACTGTAGTGACAATGGGGAAAACCAGGCTTAGTACTCCAGAAATCAGGGAAGTCAAGTGCAAAGTCAAGATTAAAGGCTTGGATTGATATTCCATTTTTGCAGTTCTCATTCACCCCAAAGAATGTGTGCTCAGAGCAGTTGTTTAACCTTGCTTTAGGATGGGTTTATGTGACTTGGGGGTATAGGCCAGGCCATGAGAGTCCTGCCTCCCACATTTTCAACTGGTTTTCCTGCCTCCCACCTTTTCAACTGGTTTTTCCATTTCATGACTCCATAGGCAGTTTCAGGAACTGGTTCATAAAAACCCTTTCTACTATTTGGTGACTGGTGAGCTGATGTTGTTGAAATCAGCAATCGGTTATGTGCAGGAAATGGGAATTTTGCATTCTAGGCAGTTGCCCTGCTTTATAGGCACAGTTAGGATACTCTCCAGTGAAAGGTGATGGAGCAGCAGCAAACAGGCCGCTGATTTTATTCTGATAGCCACAAGGTCCTCTGTTATGGCCATAGATGAGCTGGCCAGTTCCTGAGTCATTTCCTGATGTAGAAGTATACTCTGCATCAAGTTCTCATCACATATTGTTTCCTATTGCCCATGTGCATGCAACACCATAGGTGTGGACCTTTCTTTAATAATTAAAGCTAACAACAAATGGACATTTTAGCAACCCCAATTAAAGGCTGAAATTCATTGCACTTTGTTGCTAAGCTGGCTGTGTTGCATTTACACACACACACACAAACATACACACACACACATGCAATTCCAAATATATTTTTGACTACCTAAGGACAGCTAGGTTTGAGAGCATTCCAATCACTTTTATATTCCTGCCTTTTAAATGCATATACAGACACCATTCAGATACAGAACACCTTTAATATCTTGCATAAATAGGCTCTTTGAGAGTTTTAATGAGTCCAGAACTAGCTGCAGGTGTGTGTGACAGAACAAATTCAGGTTGGGCGAGGATAAGTGGAGTCTTCCCAGAAGGGAAACACACATGACAGACATTTTGTATGGGCATGGTCATCTCTTATCACATTGGAACTGCAAAAGCACAAGCCTTTTTAAGGAGTGGAGAAAAGACAGCGTGCATATTATCTGCTAGGTTAAAAATAAATGTGGTGAGATAAAAGGACTCAGTGAGTGAACTGCTCTTTCTGTCCCTCCCTTTCTCTCTCTCTCAACTGTGTCTGAAACTGTATAAATACGCAGAGAGAACAAAGTAGCATTCATCTAAAAAAACACCAGGACATCCTTATTCTTTGCAAGTAAGTTGTGAGCTTCCTATTGTTTTAAATAGATACTAACATTGCTGAAATGTTTATTAAAATATATGCTAAACTACGCTGTTAAGCAGTACTATGTCTTGATATAAAAATAGTAATATGTCTAATAAATGTAATATAAAAACAATCTTTAGGATTCCTTAAAGATGTCAGATAATGAAGAAGTGGAGGAGTATGAGTGAGTTTGCTGGTACTTTTTACTGTTCTGCACAAATAACTGCTATTAGTCAACAAGAATACTTCAAATGTGTGCTGTAGCAATACATATCCACAAAAATCCCCACATAGAAATCATATGTACATATCTACATTATAACACTACAGTAAGTTCTCATCAATAACTTCATACTGAAGAATGACTAACAGATACATTTTCCTTTTTCCCCTCAGGCTGCAAATGGGTATGTCTTACATTTCTATTTTTGTACAATTGACATGTATTGAAGGTATATTTTTCTGTTCTTGAATACAAATACCTGACCGATGTTGAATGGAAGGCCAAGCATATCAGTTATGTCAGATTTTGAGCAACAACGAATATGACATTTCTTAATTCACGTTGTGTTATTGATTTATTTTATTTGTATTTATTCTAAAATATACAAATAAACACAGAAGACAATGCACACAAAGGTATGCACTTTAAAAATGTGCAAATATTTGCATTAATGTAGCAGTTCTAAACTAGGATGCCCTACCATCTGCACAAACTGCACTCTTCACATCATTCTAAAAGGCTAATGTAGCTTTTATCAAGGGGATATAATGCAGATGTAAACTTAAAAGTCTGTATAATTCTTGACAATGACTGATGATTAGTGTTGTATTATCTTTGTGATAGACAACATGTACTGAAAAGACATATACAGATTTATAATTTTTTTCTTTAATCATGTTGTTTCTCTCATATGTTTTCATTTTAGAATGATTTGAAGTATTTCTATAAAAAATAAAGGTATTGTCCTTTTAGAATGCTATTGGCTGAACTAAGCCAGCTAAGATAAAACCTTTGCTTTTCCACAGAGAAGGAGGATGCAATAGAGGAGGCAACAGAGGATACACATGGGGAACAGATGGCTGAGGAGGAAGGTAGGCTTAACTGAGCAATTTTGCTGCTAAATGCAATGTACAGCATCTCTGAAACCACAGACCTCAGTCCCGGTCTTGGAGGCACCACTGTTCTGCAGTGTATTTTAGTTTATTTCCTGCTCCAACACATCTGATCCAGCTAATAAGCTTAATAAGCTGATGTGCGTGTCAGAGCAGGGAAACACATTAAAATGTGCAGGACTGGGGTAATATACACTATATGGACAAAGGTATTGGGACACACGTCTTAATTATTGAATTCAGGAGTTTCAATCATACCTGTTGCCTCAGGTGTATTAAATCCATCATACCAAAAGATTTTGGATTACGCCCTGCATCCAACTTTGTTGACACAGTTTGGTGAAGAACCTTTTCTTTTCCAGCATTAATGCGCCCCAGAGCACAAAGCGAGCTCCATAAAGACAGGGCTGGATGAGTTTGGTGTGGAAAAACTTGACTGGCCCACACAGAGCCCTGACCTCAACCCCATCCAGCACCTTTGGGATTAACTGGAACAGAGATTGTAAGCCAGGACTTCTCATCCAACATCAGTGTCTGACCTCATAAATGCTCTACAGAATGAATGGGCACAAATTCCCACAGAAACTCCAAAATCTTGTGGAAAGCCTTCCAAGAAGAGTGGAAGCTGTTTTAAAGTCTAAGTATCTGAATGCAATGTTTTTAAAGTCCCTGTTGGTGTAACGGTCAGGCATCCCAATACTTTTGTTTGTATAGTGTAGGATTAGCATTGGTAATACACTTGCAACAAACATAAAAACATTTTGAATCTTCAAATTTCTGGACATTTCTGCACTATTTTCTTTTACTGCATTCTTCATTAAATATCTATGATAAGTAATTTCATTAACATAAGAAATGGAGTATCATAAATGTTTGTTAAAACCAAACTGGCACTGATGTGGCCCAACTTTAAATTGTCAGAGGTTGAAGAAGAGGAGGCAGCACTGATGGATGAAGATGGAGATGAATTAAATGCTGAGGAGCAGGGTGAGATATACAAGGCACATTATTACACAAGAAGGCAGTTGGTTAAAATATGGATGAGAAAGTTTGAACCACTCCGCTTTGCATTATGGGAAGTCCTGCACTTCAGTAACAAGAACCATTCACCTTTCACCAAAGCATAGCTAGGAAAATCCAGACCCATCATAATTTAACTCTGACAGGTGCAGGTTTAGGGTACTGCTGTCTTTCTTGCCTAGTAATATGTATCTGAAACAGCCTAAAGTAATTCATAAAGTACCTCTCCATCTAACATTGTCACCCACACATAATTTATTGTGTTCTGTTAACTTATGGTGTTTGTGTAAAATAATAATTAAAACAAATTTCAAAACCTCTAACCTTTATCAGTGTTTTCAGCACTATTATCCAGACATGACCTATTCGACAAAAATGTTCCAGAGGATACACGTCTCATGGAGGACTGTCTGCAGCCAAAAGCTTATCCCACCCTCCCTGCCTTATCAGCATTCTATTTCAGTCACACTGTTCCATATCTTTTTCCATACTTCTCTAACACTTTGTCTTTCAGAAGATAAAGAGGAGGCTGAAGATGTAGAAGGTAATGGTTGTGTTTCCTATTTATGTTATCTATTTGCCTTTTCTTGCTGAAGTTTTTTTTGTCCTGTACAACAGGATCTATATATGTATGGACTTACATAAAATATCAACATTCAGTCTAATTAATAAATAAATCAGCACATGGTTTCTAGTCCTGATCTTACAATTAAGATTTTTACATGTAAAATGTTTTTCTCTTTTTTTCATTGGTAAAATTTATAAATATTTAAATATTATTTAAATGTGTATTCAACTAACTGACATATCCTACAAGGCTCAAACGTGCCCTTACATGAAATGGACACTAATTGTTGAATCTTTCTTGTACAACATGTACAGAACGTACAGATTACTAATAATTGCATTAATAACTTATCTGCATCAAACACTTTGATAAATACAGAAAGAGAATCCATATCTTCTGCAGACTTAAGTTAGCCTTTTTTTTTCTAATGGAAGGGACCCCGTTTGAACCTAAATGTCCTCTGTGTGTTTTCTTTTCTCTTGAATCAGTAGAGGAGGCCAAACCAAAAGTAAAGTGAGTCCAAAATGTTTACATTACGTATTTAACAGTAAACGTATCCCAGTTCTGTATTAATTAATACTCACTGGCTGTTATTTTTCAGGCCATTTATGTTGCCAAATTTGGTGCCTCCAAAGATTCCAGATGGAGAGAGGGTTGACTTCGACGTGAGTGTTACAAAATAAGACATTCACTAAGATTACACAGGACAGTATATACACTCAAACTGAATCTAAAATTTGTGTGAGAGTGTGAGAGACAAATCTAATGCATGCTTAGTAACCACCCTGACTGCGCTGCTGAAGAGCATTTTAATAGAATATTTCAAGTGTTCACTAAGCTTGGATTTATTTAGCTCATTTAAATACTTGACTGAAATATTTTTAAAAGGTAAGGGTGACATTTTAGAGCTGGGGTGTCCAATTCCAGTCCTGGAGGGCTGTGGTGCAGCGCATTTTTGTGATTTCCCTGCTCAGAAACACCTGGTTCACCTCGCCAGGTTTAGTGAATGTGTTTGAGGAGCAGAACCATCAGGACTGGAGTTTGACACCCCTGTGTTAGAGCACATACTTTGTTTCATTCAAAAAGTACACACTTCACAATATCTTAAGTATTTGTGTTATACTGTTAGAATTTTAAAACATTTTACGCAGTTTAGTGTACCACAGAGCTGACATTTGAGATTCACTCCTTTTGCCCTGGATATCAGGATATCCATCGTAAGCGCATGGAGAAGGATCTAAACGAACTGCAGACTCTGATTGAAGCCCATTTTGAAAGTCGCAAGAAAGAGGAAGAGGAGCTCATTAGTCTCAAAGACCGAATTGTGAGTCTCTCAATCTATTCCACTGTTCCCTAAAGTGAGTTTTTGATAGATCTCAACCAGATTGACACTGGCGACAAAATTATTGATTAACCCTTTCCAGCTGTCCTATTCAAAATTTGAAACAATTTTTTCAATGACTTCAATCGATAATCTCAGCTGTCTGATGAAAAGGTATGTGGCAGAAATAATTTCAAAGTCTAATGAAATTTGGGGGAAAAGTTTCTCTCCATTGCATTCTGATAAATGGCTGTGAAGAGATCTTCATATTTTCACTATAACTTTATCAAAGGACAGAACTAGACATCACATACGCAAGAGCACAACAACAAATAAAACTTCAATTTGGCCTTATCATAATTTATTTTTACTTTGGTATCCTCTATGTTCAGTTTTAGCCTCCATTTTTTTTGCACAGAGTTTGTCAGATTTGCTTTGTTTTATGTCCTTTTCTCTGGTGCACTTCAGAGTAGTACTTCTGCACCTTTACTGGATAGAGTATATTTCCGTGACTTTGTTTACCTTAAAATATGATGGTTTTAGAATACCATGTGTGTCATACTAAAATCGCCAAAGAGTAGAAGGAGGAGGAGGAGGTTAAATACAGCTCTTCATCATGGAGTAATGATTGACAGTTCAGCTGAAATAATTGCTGTAGAATAAATAACATATAATAATGACCGTTAAAATCTACATGTATGTTTGTTTTTGCTTTCAGTTTCTATTTATTTGACTAGATATCTAAAACAGATTTACAGGTCAGTAGCTAATTTGGATGTTGAAGATAAGTAATGTAAAAATGTGAACTTTTTAACAGTAGATGATGCATCTAGTAGCTTACAAACTATGCAAATTTCATACACATGTTTTTCTGGATATTGCGCGGAAATAGGTTTCAAATTTAGATTTTAAAGATGATATTGTAATAATATTCGGATCAATTTCTATGTTAAGGTTCTCAGATAAAGAACGAATTCTCCTTGTTAGAAATGATGTGTATATGCTGTATTTGCTAGGCATCATATTCTTGCAACAATGTTTTTTTTGCTGTAAGTGCACATTGGTGTCAAAAAAGGACATGTTGCGCTCAGACAGTAAAGGGTTTGGGCATGCGTGCTCAGAAGATGTGCACTGGTTTAATGAATTCTAAGTCAAACTAGAACAAGCATCTTCATTGGCTGCCACATAACCAATGATATGCCTGATAAAATGTGTCTCTCTAAGTGTGTGCATCCATGCTCATAAGTTTCATTTTGGCCACAGACACAATGGCTGAAGTAAAACATCTCTACTTAAAGTAAGAAATAATAAAGTGTAATTTGATACTACAGCATTTTTACACTGCTCTTGCCTTTTGATCATTACTAATAACAGTGAAAATGATTATCATAAAGTAGAAGATATAGCCTGCTGTGTCTCCAGCATGTAAAAAATAAACTTGCCAGCAATATTTGTTTTTCCCATAAAAAAATGTTTAAAGGGCATGGGCACCAGAGCCATTACATTAGGACACTCTTAAAAATAATTTGTTTTGTACCCCCCCCAGCACTATTTCCATCATTTTGCCATAAATATGGCTGCAAGCCGTTCCGTGAAATACAAAATTGACGTATTAAACTGATACGGAATACACTTTGTTTCAAATTTTTGCAAAACCATAAAAATTACAGATTAGTCTGCTAATGAACATTGCTAGATGTAGTGTAGTGCTTTACCACCCCTCCCCTCCCCCTCGAAAACACTATGCTACAGTCCTGTTAAAGGAAATCATCAGTGTGCATTCTTCATTATATTAGGAAAAACGACGTTCAGAACGAGCCGAGCAGCAGAGGATCCGTAGTGAGCGTGAGAGGGAACGTCAGAAACGTCTGGAAGTAAGTTTACTCACTTCTTAACTTTCACCAAACTTTTCAGGCCATATTAACTGGTACTGACTAAAGAGTGATTATTGTTATATTACACTGGTCACAAACTTTAATTTGTGCTCTTTCTTTAGGAGGAGAAAACACGCAAAGAGGAAGAAGAGGCAAAAAAGAGGGCAGAAGATGATGCCAAGAAGAAGACTCTCACCAGTCTGCATTTTGGTGGCTACATGAATAAAGTACGATCGATGACAGCACAGTATAGTTCCAGGACTGGAAATTGCCTTCTGAGAGGCAAAAGACTGGGCCACCTAGAAAAAATCTGATATCTTTAACAAATGACTAATACTTTGAATCTTGTGTAATATACTGTATTGCAATGTTGTCTAATTATGTCCCTTTGGTTTTAAAGGTAGAAAGACAGGTTGGGAAGAAACAGACTGGGAGGGAAAAGAAAAAGAAAGTTCTCAATGAACGCCGCAAACCTTTAGATATGGACAATGCCAGCGAGTCTGTTCTTAGGTAAGTGTAACAGCTGAAAAATGTAACAGCTGTAATACAGTAATACATTTCTGCTCTCATTTTCTCTTGTTTTTCCATGATGGCAGAGAGAAAGCTAATGAACTGTGGAATTGGATGCATCAATTAGAAGCAGAAAAGTTTGAGTTACAATACCAGTTTACTAAACAAAAGTATGAGGTAAGTAGAAACAGGAAAGGCACAAATACTGTGAAAAGAAAAAAAGCAAAATGCATCATTGCTCAAACCTATTGAGAGAGACACAGAGAGGAACACAGGGGGGGCAGAGAGAGCGAGAGAGAGAGAGAGAGAGAGAGAGAGAGAGAGAGGGACAGAGAGAGATACAGAGAAACAGAGAGCTTCTATGACATGTGAAACAAAAACATGAGACCATTGTTTGGTCTGACCCCCCCCAATGACTGCAGCTCTAAAAGGACAGAAAAGGAAAAGCTAATGACGGATGTATTATTTTGTCCCCTGCAGAGCTCCGTTATGGATATGAGAAGTGACAGCTCCTTCTCTTCTCCAGACAGCAAATGTCAGAGTTGAGCTTGTTCAGTTCTTATATGAAATCAGGGTTAATGAGTCCATTATATAACACCTGATTCCTGACTCATCTCTATTTCTGGCTGTTTATTTAAAAAACACCCTGTTGCTTCCGTTTATAGAGCAAATAAACAAGCCGTACACCTCAGTATCTCAGGATCCCTTCCTTTACTGAACAAACATATAGATCACAACGATGATAGTGGTTATTATTTTTGACAGTCCTGGACTCTCCGTTCTCTTTCAGCGCACACGTTTCAGCTCAGGATGAGTCCTGTAAACACAGGGCAACCGAATAAAGTTGGTGTTCAGAAGTTCTCAGCAATTCCAGAAATGTCATCAATTTGTCCCCATTATGTCAGATTTTTACACCATCAGTGATAGAATCCCAAGAGATACCACACTTTAGCATGTATTTACTCCTTGAAGAAACATGCAAGAAAATTCAGGATAGCACCAAATTTCAAGATAATTATTAATTTATTATTAAAAATGTAATTTCTTTAAGTATGTTTTTTTTTTTTTTTTAAGTTTTTACAGTAACTCCAAAAAGTTTTTTTGAGTGACGCCATAAAAGAACCAGTTTGCTTCCATAAAGAATCAAGCATGATAAATAGATGTGTGCACTTGTGGAACTTCACATAATGTCATTAAGAACCTCTGCGGAACCTCTACATTATATGGAGGGTGTGGTAGGAGCCTAGTGGGTAAAACATTTGCCTGTGAGACCAATGGCCACAAATTTGCAGGTTCAACCCGCCCCCCCCCCCCCCACTTTCTACCAGTGTGTCCTTGAGCAAGACACCCTCAGTGTCTCCAGGGGGACTGTCCCTGTAACTAATGACTGTTATACTGACTCCTGTAACTAATGACTGTAAGACTGTCCCTGTAATTAATGACTGTAAGACTGTCCCTGTAACTAATGACTGTAAGAC
>JBBIGA010067858.1:0-12160 GCA_037576975.1 Alestes dentex
TATATATATTGTTTATTTGTTTTTGTTTGGGTTTTTTTTTTTTGGGTGGTGCAATCCAAACCAAGCAGGACTCAAAACATAAGGCAGCGTAGTTTAATTCAAAACCAAAAGCAAGAAAGTACAAAGCGGGAATAAGGCTCAGAACTGTCATACAGCTTCATCACGAACAACAAGCCAAACATCGTGGAATAAATACTATAGGACTGGAACCACGTGCCATTGCATACGGACAGCTTGAGCCGAGGGCAGGGTGAGAGTCTAGACTGGCTTCTGGCTCTGCCTGAAGCACCAGGAAAGTGGTGGAGGCTGGGGAGCTGGCTCAGCAACGGAGGCTTGGGCCACTAGCTCAGTTACGGAGGTCAGCAGAGAGAGGCACTCTGTGAGGGATGGCACCAGAACAGTGAACTGGGAGGGGCGCAAAGGCCAAAAGAGCTGGCACTATAAGAGAAGATGAGGGAGCCAATATTAAAGGATCAGCGTTGAAGCCAGCACAATATGAACAGATTAAGAAGTCAGTAATGGGACCCTCCATGGACCCAACACTAGAGTCCTTAGTGGATCTGACACTGAAGTAGTTTGAGGAGCCAGCTCTGGAGCACATGGATCCAGCACTAGAGAGCTCTGTGGGGCAAGCACTGAAACGATCTGTGGAAACAGCAATGCGGGGTACAGGAGAGTGGAAACCTGCAGAGCAGATGGGTTGGCACAGATGTCAGGGAATGCAGGCAGGTCTGCTCAGACATCCTGGGGTGTAGGCGGGTCTGCACAGATTTAGCAGGATGCAAGTGGGACCTGTAGAGCACTGGGTAGTGCAGTGGTATTACACACTTGATCACAGCTGCTCTCCAGAACACCAAGTGGCGCTGCGAGACCAAGCGCCTGCTTCAGCTGTGTTTTTGGGTGAGTGGGCGGCCAGATGAGATGTAGTAAATTCCATCAGCTGAACTAGGTATTGAAGGGTAACTGTAAATATTGGGCATCCTTAAGGAGTGGTTTGGATGTAATTGCAAACACACAAAATAAAATGACAATAAACTGTTTACTCTAATTACTCTAACATTTATTCTAATGACCTCGCATTTGCATAACTGACCTAAGGCTTTTGCACACTAATTTCATCTCTGTTGGAACAAAATCGTGTTTCTCCATACTGGGAACCTTACAGGACCAGAAAAACAGTTTTAACTTAGAATGGATGTCAGTGTAAAATGTGGGGCTTTTTTCAAATAATTTTGTATTATTTCTATTGTTCCGTTCATTATGAAATTGCACACGTGACATTGATAAACGATTTGCCACCAGGAACTGCTTTGGTTTCCTGCTCTGGATCCTCTACTTCAAGGCACAAATTGTATTCAGTGTGCGTTAACAACTGGTGTCATAGCATAAAAAAGTATAAGGTAGTCAAAGAAGTCAAAGTAGTCAAATCACTTCTGAGCAAACAAAACTTTCAGCAGTTCAAAAAAACTTCTATCATTTTTCAGCATTAAGCTGCACACTGCTGGCCATATGAGCACATGTGCTCTGCTATATAAAACACTTCATGATACCCAACAACAGCTCTCAAAATAATGCACACAACACTCATAACACAGCCAATACTTAGTCACTGCCCACTGCTGGGAATGAAGAAGCACAGCACGAGTCTGTGGAACTTGCACCATAATAAACAATTTTTCACTATGGCTCTGCTGCTTCTCTGCTAATGTAGTTTGAATGAAATTCATATGCCAAGCTCTTCCTAAAAAAAGCTTTGTTCAATAAATGTAAGAGATTAATAACAAGGACACCAGCATAAAAACGAGACCCAGGAGAGCATACAATGTCTCTGTGTAGCAGAGATTAATGTGTAACACGGCCACATTAAGTGTCAGTCAGTGATAACAGCAGTAAGTGAACTCACCAGTAGAGGTTAGAATTTACTTTATTGAACTTCATAGAACTGCTTTAAGACTCTTGTTTAATAGAACCTACAGTATTTCTTCTCCCTGCTAAATGCTTTCATCAGCTAAATGCTGTCATTCAGCCTGTGGCTGCAAGGTCCAGTAAGGTCTATGAGGACAGCATGAAAACAATACCTGTAGCCTGATGTTCTTCCAGAAGCGTTAGCATTCAGTGTGATCAATTTGTGATCGAGTTTAGAAATTTTGTTGGGCTACAGTGGGAGTCAAGAGAGAATTGTACGGGCTGCAGAAGGATTCAGGCAGTTTTGTCAGACTATAGTCAGTTTAATACAGAATTTTTGTCTGACTACAGCTGGTTCAGACAGTCTTATCAGACCACGGGGGAGTTCAGCTGCAACTTTATCAGGCTACAGTTGGGTTCAGACAGAGTTTTGTCAGACTACAAAATTATTGGGCTACAGGCGGCTTCTGATGGAATTGTTTTGGGCTACCTTCAGATTTTTTGGGGGGGCTACAGTTTGGTGTAGATAGAATTGGTCAGGCTACAATCAGATTTGAAATAAAAACTTGAAAGGTGCGGATGGGTCAGGTAGAAATTTGTTAGACGATATTTGGGTTTGAATCAGAATTGCAGGCCTGATTGAGGTACTATGATGAGCGTCCATACTTTGAATAGTCTCCCTGTGGAGCCCGGTCTCATGAATGCAGCCATCACGAAATACAATTTAATCAAAATATGTGCTGCGATCACGATGTAGGGGTTTTTTTCATGCTAGGACAACGCTTCATTGCCCTATGTATTTTAATGCGCACTGCGTATCGCCAGTATCAGCGGTAACTGGTGACTGAGGGACAGTAAGAAAGAAATAATGAGTTGATTCCTTAACATTTTTGTTTGCAAAGCGGTTAAAACAGGTTGAAATGCTGTGAGACGGGGAAAGTCCCTAACCCTAACCTTAACCCTTAACCTAACCCTAAATCTAACTCTAACCCTAACCCTAATCCTAACCCTAACCTTAACCTAACCCTAACCCTAACCCTAAACCTAAACCTAATAGTCACCAGGTAGCGCTGATACTGGTGGTGTTACGCAGTGTGCATTAAAATACACAGGGTAGTGAAGCGTTGTTCTAGCATGAAAAAAGCCCTAAATCGTAAATCAATTTATTTTGATTAAATTGTATGTCATGACGGCTGCACGAAAAGCCGTGAGATCGGGTTGCCCTGTGAGAGGAACATGCTTGAACACCTTCACATCCAGTTGACTAGAAGAGAATGTCCTCTCTCAGTGTCTTATTCTGAGAATAAACCGCAGTACTACAGCTTTATCACACACTATCCTGGGTTTGTTTCTTCTCTCTTTCTCGATCTCTCTGTCCCAGTTTTCTTCTCACACACACATACTCTCGACTTTATCTCTCTCTCTCTCTTCCTCTCTCCCCTCCGTCTCGACTCTGAATAAGATAAATTACTCTGTTCCACAGTGTGAAAAAAAAATGACTTCCAATTAAAAAAAAAAAAAGAAAAAAGAACTTTTACAAGCAAAACCTGGGTCTATAATGTGGCTCTATCTGCAGCATCCTCACTCCCAGTAGAGAAAAACGTCTTCTTCCTTTCTGTCTCCTACGTGAGTCATCAGTCACACTTGGCCAGTTCCCCTGCTGAGCGCTGTCACTTCACAAGCTCAAAACTCTCTCTGTGTCTTACTTACACACTGCCAGCCCCTTATAGCAAATGATCAGCAATGAGGCACATGACAGTGAACAGATTACAAGTCAGAAGTTTAGGAATATGTACAAAGCCACATCAGCAGCACTATATTTACTCCTACATAATTAAAGCAATTACATTCATGTAAACAGGAACAACTTGGATACATCTGAATTCACCAATAGTGCAGCATTTTACAGCCTTAGAATTCTCACTGGCATTTCTGAACGTATTTGCACCCAAAAAGTATTTGCACCCAAAATGCCATTATACCGAGCCATAATAACCTGTCATAATGAGCCTTAATTTTAGGAATGTCCGTAACTAAAGCAGACATTCAGAAGACATTCATCTATTACTAGTCAGACTGAAAGCCATCTGCTCACATGCAGATAGAATCTGCAGTTAGAGCACCCTCATTGAAATATCTAGTTTTTAACTTAGAAAATAGATTTAGTTATTTTCTTGACTAAATCACTGTTTTTAAAATTATGGAAAGCAGCACTGAGGCTGAAATGAAGACATAGCCAGGTTGCACACAGTCATGCAGCTCTTGGTCCACAGCCTAATGTAGCTACTCTCGCTGGCTAGAGTAGCTACAGTAAACTTCATCCCCACACCAACCTGTGTCCCTCATCCAGCACATTTTTATAGTCGCCCACATCACCATATTTGGGATGATTCATCAAAATTGTCTTGCCTCTTTGGTAAACCAGCCTCTTTTGGCATTGTTTTTCCATTTGCACTGACCATTTATTTATTGTCTAATGCTCCAAAGGTTTTTTAAGCTTGTCCAGTATAAAGCACAAATAAGGTGAAGCTACCGAATACTAAACCAAAGAACCAAATACCAATAGAACCAAATAGCAACAAAACAAATATTTGAGAATTCAAATCATTTAGGCCACCGCTAAGGAATAATCTACACAACTGTTACAGCAAAGGGATACTCTATACAACTGTTTATATGGTGCTGAGAAAAGGGTTGGAGTTTTGCCAAAATAAGGTTTTACAATGACCAGAGGCCATGGTTCCTTACTGACAGCCTCCCAGTCCCCTGGTCCTCTGTCACTGGCCTCCTCGTTCACTGGCCCCTCCTTCACTGGCGTCCTCGTTCACTGGCCCCTCCTTCACTGGCCTCCTCATTCACTGGCCTCCTCGTTCACTGGCCCCTCCTTAACTGGCCCCTCCTTCACTCACCTCCTCGTTCACTGGCCCCTCCTTTACTGGCCCCTCCTTCACTGGCCTCCTCGTTCACTGGCCTCCTCATTCACTGGCCTCCTTCTTCACTGGCCCCTCCTTCACTGGCCTCCTTGTTCACTGGCCTCCTCGTTCACTGGCCCCTCGTTCACTGGCTTCCTCGTTCACTGGCCCCTCGTTCACTGGCCCCTCGTTCACTGGCCTCCTCGTTCACTGGCCTCCTCATTCACTGGCCCCTCCTTCACTGGCCTCCTCGTTCACTGGCCCCTCCTTCACTGGCGTCCTCCTTCACTGGCCCCTCCTTCACTGGCCTCCTCGTTCACTGGCCCCTCCTTTACTGGCCACTCCTTCACTGGCCTCCTCGTTCACTGGCCTCCTCATTCACTGGCCCCTCCTTCATTGGCCTCCTCGTTCACTGGCCTCCTCGTTCACTGGCCCCTCCTTTACTGGCCCCTCGTTCACTGGCCTCCTCGTTCACTGGCCCCTCGTTCACTGGCCCCTCGCTCACTGGCCTCCTCGTTCACTGGCCCCTCATTCACTGGCCTCCTCGTTCACTGGCCCCTCATTCACTGGCCTCCTCGTTCACTGGCCCCTCGTTGCTGGCCACCTGCTGTTTGGGACACAGAGGAAAGGCTGCCCAAGATCCCAATTGGAGCCCAGGACATGGGTCTAGCCCAACCAGCATCTGTACCTAAATTCTGCACCTTCTCTGTTCCTGTTTCTCTGTTCAGTTTCTGCTTCTGTGTCTGCTCCAGTTGAACTCTGTCCCACTGTTACAGTTTTTCCCTCTCTGTCTCTCCCTGTCTGTGTTGTTGTCCCAGCTCTTGTCCTTGTCTTCTTCCCAGTTGTCATGGCCCGGTCAACGACCTAGCTCTCTGTCATGTACTAGGTTCATGACTCCCACACTCCCACACAATGTGTGGGTCATTGTTTGGTGTCCTGTCTTGCTTCCAGTCTAACATCCAGTTTCCTTCTATGTTTCCAGTCGCGTCTCCACTTCAGGCCTCTCAGCCTCGATTCCAATTTCAGGCCCCTTAGATTAGTTCTCCACATTTGTTCTCACAGTCTGGTTCTCAATCTCTCTTTCACCTCTGTCTGGTCTCTGGTCGCTTTCCTCTTGGGCTGGTTCCCTGCAGCATTCATCTGAGTCCTTGTCTCTGCTCCTCATCCTGTCACGTGCCCAGTCATCCAGTCTTTTTTCCATCCCTTGTTCAACCTTATGCTTAGTCCCCTGTTCAGCACTGTTTTCCAGTTTCCCTGTTTTGCCTTCTGGCAGTTCCCATGGTAGTTTACTGTTTAAGCCACAGTAGCTGTGCTCTGGGGGGTTCTGTCATATGCTGCGTTGCGTTGCCCCTTCTGGTTCCACCCTGCCCTTTGCCCATGCCATGTGGCTTTTATTGTGTCTTGTTTCCCAGCTCTGCCCTTGTCCTGCCCCACTGATCAGTGTGACCTGTGTCTGTTCGTTACTGTTCCTCACCCAGGTGTCCCCCATTGTTAGCCTCGTACTTACTGACTACATGGGCGAAGTTGTTTGGTTGTGCGTGGTGGAAGAATACGCAGTAACACGGCGTATGAGTGAGGGAGATTTCCCTTTCCTTTTTCTGTGGCTTAGTTGTGTTTTTATGATTTTACAGGTTAGGATAGGTAAGTGACTTAGGCTAGGGTGTGTTTCGACTTACATTAAAATTCTGGTTACATCACTGTCGAAGAAACGGATATGTGTCGTAACTTGAGGACCCCCTGTGTAAATACTCCTGCATCTTTGTTCACTTTGTCAATCCACCATAACCCCTAACTTGCTGTTTTTGGTCTGACATCTTGTGCTTTTCTGCTGGTTCTCAAATGATTTTTTCAGTGTCCATTTATAAATAAATCTTCCTCCCTCAACTTACACTTATTTCACAACTGCAAGGTTCTTCAGGGAACCAAAAAAGGGTTCTTTTATGGCATCATGTAAAGAACCCACTCCGGCATCCTTATTTTTGAGAGCACATCACATTGTGCCTTGGCTACAAGAAAAATGAAAAGGTAAAGGGTATCGGTGCCTTCTCTGGCTAGGTTGCAGAATAGTCTTTCCCTCCTCATTAGGTCTTCTCCTACTACTGACATTTTTAAATTCCAGTTAAAGTCCCATTTGTTCCGCTTGGCTTATGAGTCTGTGTTTTTATGTCTCTTCTGCGTGTTTCTTCGTGTTTACTTTTTCAGCTGTAATTTGTCCTTTATCGAATTGCACATTACTTTGGCCAACATCTGTAGTTTAAGCATGCTCTAAAAACAAATTTGACTTGAGTTGACAGATGGGACACCAAGAGCAAACAAGCAAAGTTGACTAGTAACAGATTTGATTCTCAATCATCTGTCCAAACCCCTTCCATCATATACAGCTGTATTATTCCTGGTAAAACCTCCACTTACATCCATATTTAGTAATGTTCTTATTTAGGGCAGAATGTGAATGTACATTTGAGTCTTGTCTGAAAACGCTGTTGCTATGGGAATCAAACCTTTGATCTTCCATACATGGGGCAGTGGAGTCCAGATGTTATCCAACCTTTCTGTCCAGCCTATCAGTGGTTCTTAAAATAATCATTATAACTATCGAAAAAGAAGCAAATGTTTCAGTCCAGACAATCAGAACAGATGTGATTTCTTATATCAGCCTTAAAGGCATAGTCATAATAATTTCAATAGTAATAATTCGGAGAGAGATGAAGAGTCTTTGAAATTGTATTGGAAATTTGCATTTTTAACTAATGATTGAACTTCTGCTGCACTTAGACTGACCTTATGCTGTATTGGTAAACTTATGGTAAACATGTGCTTCCTCATGCTATTCAAATTGTATTTAAGGCACTAACTTACTATAGATATTACAATGTACATCCTGTTTTAATGTTGATCAAGCTCCCTCGAGAACATTGTGTGTTTTCATGTGTGTAGCCATTCTTCTGGTATTCACGTGACTGAAGAACATAGATACTGAGTAAGTAACTCACAGCCTGAGGGAGAAGGCGCTGGGATCTGCGCCTACCCTACTTTATAAGGGACAGACCTTAGGATTAGCTCAGGGAGAGAGGAGAGAGATTACTTTCACTACTTTCATTTATTGTCTTATTACTAATTTACTAATAAAGGAGATTCTTAAAGGACTTTACACTTTGGTGTGTGATTCAACAGAAAATTGCTGTGACAATTCTGGCGCCCAACGTGGGGCCACTCATCTCTGCGTGGGCTGTGGATTGGGGACTCTGAGGACCAAAAAAAACATAAAAAACGGCTTCATCCTTGAAAACCCTCCTCGTTGAGAGACGTACAGGTCTCCCCCTCCGCCGGCTCCGCTGAGTGCAGTGGCCGAACCGAATCACCACTAAAGTGAGTTTAACCTTTATTTTTGTCAGTAATCTATGTAGGTAATTATAGTGTAAAGCTTTGAGAATTTTTGAAAGACAAGCAGACACCAACAGCCGTATAGAGGCGTCCTAATAAAGGGGTTGCGGGGTTGCGCGATTCCAAGCTGTAGAAAAAAAGAGTTATTATTTTGTTTTCCTTTGTTTCAGTACAAAATGGGGAAAAGTCACAGCAAGTCAGAGAAGCTAGAAAGCTCAGTTCAGAGAGAAATTCCACCAGAAGCGACAGAAACACGCTGTAGTTATGCAGGTCCTAATATTGCATGTATGAAGACAAACTATGGTGAAAATAGCATAGCTCAGTTTGATATCTGGGTGGATGAATGTGGTTTTCCAGCAAAGGGGAGTTTTAGCATCAGACAGTTAGAACAGCTCAAGGACATGTTGATAAAGGAAAAGGAAAAAACTGCAAGTGATGTTAAATTTTCTGCAAACTGGAGGGCCCATGGGGAATGGTTACTCGAGGCACATCGTAGAGACAAAGGTCAGGCAGGGAAAACCGCATCTGTTTCTCAGTGTTCTAAATTACAGAAGGATCCAGACCTGAATTCCGCCCCACCAGTGCAGAGACAACAGCCAGCACAAAAACAATCACTACCCTAACCCGCCTCCTGCAACCGCACCCACAGCCGAAGGAGGGGCTGCAGCCGCTGATCCTCCACCCCGCTACAAGGCCTCACCCACCACTCACCCCTCCCGACCGGATCCCTTTGCTCTCCTCTCGCCGCCAACCATGAGAAGCGGTGCCCAGTATCGAGTGAATGAGGAAATGACGCCCTGTTCACGCAGCAGAAGATGGAGAAGTACATCAAGTGTACATGGCACCAATGAACGAGGTGGTTGGTGTGAACGGACCAATACTCGTGCAGAGAGCCTGGACACTCACTGAAATCAAAGAAAGCATGGTCCACCTGCCTGACCTGCGTGAGGTAGGTGGAAAGAAGTTCAGAGATGAACTTGTGATTTTCTGCAAAGAATTCAGACCCACCACACACGAGTTGCGACGCCTCCTCAGAGCAAAACTTGGCGAAAGCATCACGGGGATGGCCAGAAGTAGATTGACGCCTGATAAACATAGACTGCTGAGAACGAATCATACGTGGCCAACTTGACCCGATTCAGACAGAAGTTGACTGAAGCCTTCCCAATACGCACAGACATGACCAAGATTGACATGTGCAGACAAGAAGAAACAGAGACAGTTGCTGCGTACCCGTCAAGGCTCATGGAGGTGCATGAGAGACACTGTGGCATTGAGAAACCTGCTGAAGACCTGGCCAATGGAGAAGCAGGTCCAGGAACCTGGGAAGCACACCTACGCAACTACTTCCTGATAGGGCTATGATCAGAAATAGCTGAGCACGTGAAGAAACATTGTGGGGGAAACAGCAAATCTGTCCAAGATAGAACAGTTTGCAATCCATGCAGAGAAACATCTCAGAGAACAAGAGAAAAAGCAAGCGGAGAAGAAAGCTGCTGCATCAGAAAAGAGAGCTGCTAAAGTGCACGCAGCCACCATCTCAATGTTCCGGGGCGAGAACACATCCAGAGGGAGAGGGAGAGAAGAGAGAGACTACTTTCACTACTTTCATTTATTGTCTTATTACTAATTTACTAATAAAGGAGATTCTTAAAGGACTTTACGCTTTGGTGTGTGATTCAACAGAAAATTGCCGTGACAGAAATATTGTTTTGTACAAGTGAATGACTAATTTAAACCTCCCAAATATCAAGGAAGCGGGTCTCAGTGAACAAAACAAATACGATAAATGTATGATGGGCTGTAATGGAGAAGAGACTTTTTGAAAAGGTTAAATTCTAGTTAATAGCACCAAAATTAACAAAACATTTTACACCAGCACACTTTCTGCCGAAACAAGTAAGAGACACTCATTTGGTGGAGATGTATTCAAAATTCAAAACTGATCATAAATTCAACCTCAGTTTGGTTCAGTGTACAAGAGATATTTCATTATTCATCTAGTGTGTAAAACTAGTTCATGGTCATTGGAACGATTATGTAACTGAATACCTCTTAATCTCCTTTGAAACATTGATTTAGTCTTAAAAAGGAAGCAGGTACTTGTATCTCTTCTTTAATTTGTAAGAGAACTGCTTTTGTAACGTGCAACAGTATTCAGAATGGGCCTTCCTTTTCAAAGGCTTCTGGCTGAGGGAAGTGAAATGAAAATGACAAACAATTAAAGTGATTCAGAGGCACTTCCTGGTTTCTCCATCACAAACAAAATCATGACATTTCTCAAAGGGCTTTTTACAGGAAGGGCACATTGGCTAATTAGCCAGATTCCGTGACCACAGCCTTTACCGTTTTGACTTTTCTTTTGCAATGTGTGTGTGTGTGTGTGTGTGTGTGTGTGTGTGTGTGTGTGTGCGTGCATATGTTGTACAAAGCAAACAAGTATCTAATCTGTTGTTTTCTCAACAGGCAAGAGCAAAACTTTCGGAATAAAATCTCATGCCTCCATTTTTGTGATAACTTGAAAATACCAGCTGTTCAGTTGCACTGTGTCAAAATTTCATGATAAATGGACCAATACAAACATTCCAAAATGAAATTTCCAGGACATGGATGTTCACCACTTCTGTGAAACAAAACTTTGTATCTCTGAAATAGTAACTTTACAAAAAAAAGCTTTTTGTGTTCTCTGAGCATGTCTCAGAAAATAACTAGAAATATGAAGGTTGCATGTAATACACAAACTATATACAGTAAACCAACCACTTTAACGCGGATCAGCAGTCACGGTTTCAGTCCATCGCGGATTTTTTCTGAGAACCCAACTAATAATCGTTCGCTGAAACCCCCACACTAACGCTGAAACTGCACACATCCTCTGCATTGTTTTTGTTTTTGGGACGTCCGGGCCTCGTCCGCCACGCCCCCTCGTCCTTATGCTGGGTTGCGAAGCACCACCTAAACATAAACAACCAGCACGAGGACGAGGGGGCATGGACGAGGCCCGGACGTCACAGTGTTTTTCGTGGCAATATATAAATTTTCATGCATTTTATTGCTAAATTATTAAGAAAAATATCATTTATTAATTTTGTAACATAAATATTAACAGAAATTCAGCTCCATTTCCATATAAGAAATAACTATAAATGTTTTGGTCCTGTGGAGAGAAACACAATGTAAGCGCGTCTTGGGATGGTGAAATACCACTGCTCTCAGAGGCGGGAGGTCTGAAAGTAGCCAATCCAAGAACCTTATTTATTTCTCTTTGCTGCTGATTGGCTGCTGACCTTTGACGCAGCTGCAGTTCAGAATTTCCCCCGTGGAGCATCTCAGGTGTTCTCGTGTTTTTCGTTTTTTGTTCTTCTTAAAGCCCTGTATTTTTATTACTGTATTTACCTGCTTATACCAAAGAAAACGCCTGTGCATGAATTACAGTACAGTCTATACAGGGGTAATATCGGTGTTTACATTCTAACACTGCGGGAGTTCAGTGTAAACTGTACAGTACGGATATGGGTTTACCTTTACATTTTCTTTCAGGGTAATGTATTAAGCTGAGTTAAAAATGAAATTACAGCGTTTTGGGAGCATATTTGGGGGCATATTTAGGGTTTACAATATAAAAATAGGCATTTTTAGTTGGAACGTAATAAGTGGGGGTTTACTGTGTTATTATATCAGTGTCGAGAAAACAACAAGTCCTGTGGCATTTTACATTATCTGTATAAAGAGTACAAAGAGCAGCTGCCATTTGTAAATGATGTTCATACTAATACGAGGCCTGCCAAGTTGGTGATTATTGATCTGCGAAAACCACTTTCAGAAAATCATTCCACAGCCTAATAGGACACCTAAAAACTAAACAACATGAACACTTTTCCAAGAGTCAGTCACCACAGCAACTAGGTCCTTAATGGTTTTGAGAGGCACTTGGGGTCATTCTTCTATATATTCTATAT
>JBBIGA010067869.1:0-12160 GCA_037576975.1 Alestes dentex
AAAAACTAAAATGACAGCTTGATGCAAAGACTAGACTAAAACTAAAATTAAAACAGGCCGCCAAAAACAACACTAGTGGCAGCCCCCTGCTTAGCTTGGTGAATGGGTTAAATGCAGAGAATTTCACATTGTTCACACTGTGTGCTGTGCTGCAGTGCAGTGACTATATGTTCACGCGTGACTATAAGGGGCCACTTCACTTTAACACTGCGAGAAATGTGAAGGTGAAACAGGACATTATTTACAAGTTAGCTGGGCTAGGTTTTTGTTGCACAACTAAACATTTAAAAACTCAAACAGGCCTATAGATAATAAAAGACCACAACATCAATAATAGCTCTGACAGAATTTTTTTCCTGCTGGTTCAACTTCATAGATGCGGTTTTGGGACAACTACTGGCCAATAAACTGTGAGACAATTGCATCAGAAACACTGTTACTGCCCTGAGATACACTGGAAAATCAAATTGTGCTGCAGTCCCGTGCTGTTCCGGTATAGTGTAGATACAACAGTTTCTGTAGACTTCTGGAAGCTTCTTTCCAGTACACCTGACCCAGCACACCTGATCCAGCACACCTGACCTAGCACTCCTGATCCAGCACACCTGATAAAGGACTCTTGATCCAGAACACCCAATCCAGCACACCTGACCCAACACACCTGACCCAACACACCTGATCCAGCACATCTGACCCAGCACACCTGATCCAGCACATCTGACCCAGCACACCTGATCCAGCACACCTGATAAAGGACTCTTGATCCAGCACACCCAATCCAGCACACCTGATCCAACACCTGATCCAGCACACCACCCATTTTCCTGTTTCTCAGCTTTCTGTGTTGATTTTTAAGTTGCAGTGTACTTTAGCACTTCAGAATGACCCAGCAGGTGGCAGCATATTAGAATAAAAGAGCATGAGGTTTTCACAAGTAACATTTTGGAGAGAATGTAAAAACTGTTTGTTTACTTGAACATTCACCCCATGAGAAAGCTGTTAAAACTCTTAAAAGCATTTCACTATTAGTTGACAGTAAACCTACTTGACTTCAGTAATGTATGCGCTTGTTTTAAGTTATTTTAGAGTGAGTGATTAGATTTGCCTTTCATGTATAACCTTTGTCCCCGGTGGTGTTTATTTTCTCTTTTTCCTGTGTGTTATTTATACTTCATAATTCCTACAAAATTATAATGGATTAATTAGAGTGTCTGGAATAATTTCACCATCTGGCAGCAAGAACCTGAAATAGATCAGCATTTCTGAGCCTCGGTGGGCTCTCTAAGTGAACAGTGTGTGTTCTGTGTTACAGATTATGGAGTGATGCCTGTCCCTCCTCACGTACTGTCCCATCTCCAGACGGGACAGAACACCTACCAGCCCAGCCTGGACGAGGAGTATTTCTAACATCGCACTAAAGTTGCTTGGACTTCAGAAAGCAACTCTTTGATAGAGAAATCAAATTAAACCCAACTAGATATAGAAAAACGAAAAAAATGATGTAGTGCTTATTCACCCCTCACCATCCCTCAGAGCTTTAATGACTTTAAGCTCTCTATAAACATAACACTATAAATGCAAGGTCATAAATTTAAAATATATTATATTCAGATGTGCTCACAATGTCCAAAATAGTAATTTAGAAATGTAATCATAATTGTAATCATAATCACAACTAAATTCAAAGACTCTTGTTATTATTACTGCCAGTTCTTCGTTGCACTAGGAGTTACATAGACTATGTATTTTAAATGTATTTTAAAACTTTTAAATAGGAAAAGAGGTTTCTTTTTTTGGGGAGGGGGCATTTTTGGCCCCCAGTGTTAAATCCATGGCTATGGCCACCACATTGTTCTTGATCACCCCCAACTTCAACAAATATTTTCTTGATCTCACTCCATCGGCACCACCCCCAGAAAACACACTATATTGCAAATGATCAGATGTTTTACTGCGTGGTAAAACAAAAATACACTTAATTCTGGTGCCTCACGTCCATTCAAGTCCTTCTAGACTTGCAGAGGTGGACAACTGAGGTCCAGGAAGTACAAATCCTCTCCAGCTTTTGGTATAAATGGCCTGGATGCTTCTGATACTGGTTTGAGTTGATCGGTGAAACCAGGCAGTCGAAACAAAATCTAGAGAGAATTTTTACTGAACCTGAATTGTCCACCTCGGCAAGTCCACGGGGAAGGTTTCCTGGATTAATGAGCTGTTAATGAGCAGCAAGTCAAACACCAGCCAGATGTTGAGGAGAAACTCCAGAGGTTTATTCACCGATTCACACTGATGGTTTATTTATTGCTGCTGTAGGAGTCGAGCAGAAGGGCCCAAACAAACAATGACACCATATTTCTGCACACATGAGGAACAGATGGAGGTTTGATTATGGAACTGGGAGGTTCTGAGATGTTCATGAAGGTGTCATGAGGTCCCAAGGTCCTGCAGAGGAGAACAAGTAGGGAACAAGCTGGTGGTGCATCAGCAGTCATTCATGGACAGATGTGTCAGTGTGTGAAGCCTGAGTGGAAATTTGTTTCATTTTAGTTGAAGATCCAGCTGCGTGGAAATGTAATAAATGGTAAAAAGTTTGGGGACGGCTAGCTTTATCCAGACCTGTCAAGTAAATGGTTGTTTTTTTCTTTGTCATTTTATTTAATGATTGGACCTTACATGGAAAGCTTGTTTGGTGAGTTGGAATAAGGCCAAAGGTCACACCTCATTGTGATGACAGCACTCAAACCCTGTAGGTCTTTAAAGCACTTTTGGGGCAAAAAGAGCTTCAGCACTGCAAAAAATCATTGTAAAAATAATTAAAATACAAATTAAACAAGAGGTACTAGAATCAAGCAAAATTGTCTGCCAATTTATTGTGCTTTCTTAAAACAAGAATGATTTTCGAAGTTCTTAAAAATGAGAAGATTTATCTTACATAGTCAGTTGCTCTTAAAATAAAAAAAAAAATCTTTGTTCTTTCTTTTTGAGGTTTTGTGGCTTGTTAAAATTTCATTTTTGCAGTGAGTCTGTGCTCTTAACAACAATTTGTAAAAGAAAGATGTCCATCATTGTCCAAAAGCTTCTCTTCATGCCAAGTTTTGATGAACACAAAGCTGAGTGAAGATGAATACACCCCCACCCAGCTGCTGAGGTCATTAAAACACTTGCTTAGTTAAAACAGTGGGAATCAAACATTGCTCAAAATTTCAAAAGATAGCAAAGTGTCCCCAAACTTGTACCATGATGTGCAGGGCCAGCAGGACTGAGTGCTGCCAGAGGCCAAGAATCCTTCCGCTTTCATTTGATCTTAAATTGTTCAAATGGTAACAGAGGGGTTTAGAGTGGGTTTCGTGTTTTGGAGAAACTCACTGTGTCTGAACTGTTTACAACTGAGGTGAATGGAACCAGACATCTACCTCTAAAAGTTTTTAGAGCTGCCTGACGCCTGAGACATTGTTCCACCAGAGTTTGGAGAAGCTTTTAGTCCCAAAACTAAACCTGTTCATGATGGAAGGATACAGGCAGGGCGTCATGAGGCAAAAGAGTGCCCAAAGAAAACTGATTTATTTCAGATTCTGCACTATTTTACCATAATCAACACCCATATAAACACTCAGAGGCCTGTGGAGCTTCACTGGGGGTCGATAGTGAATAAAACGACTATATTTGTGTCAGACGTCTGGTTCCATTCACCACCACAGTAAAGAAATTAGAGTCTCTCCAATGAACCGTTTCAGACCAAACACACTCTTAGTGTTTCAAACGATGATTTTGTATAAATGGATGGAATTCCCCTTGAATGGGTGCATGGTTGATATGATGAGTAGGTGCTGAAAGGTCCCAGAGCGGATTTTAATGCATCCTTTGTTTTAAATGACAGTTCATAGAACGATACACTGTTTCACTTCACCATCGTTAAGATGCTAAAATTAACATAAGGATCAGAATTCAAAGCCGAGGAATCTCAGAGGTCCTTTTGGAATATTCACACCACTGTAAACTCATCCGGTCCAAAACCAGGGCCTTCTCCCCCTCACACCGCGGGGTACCCAGCGCTTAACAGTCCCCTCACCCAAAAAAAAAAAACAGAGCTAGAAAAGGAGGCACTATAGGAAAGACTCTGGTGACTGCAATGGTGAGTTTGTGCTTCCCAGCCAAAGTGAGTGGCCTTCAGTCCTGACTCCTGTCTCCTGACACAGGGGTCAGGAGTGAGGAATCAGGAGTGAGTCAGGAGTCAAAGTCAGGGGTCAGGAGTGAGGAGTCAGGAGTGGCCTTCAGTTCTGACTCCTGCCCCTTCCCCCTCATTGCTGACCCGACTCCTAACTCCTGCCTCATTCCTGATTCCTGACACCTGATTCCTCACTTCTGATTACAGATTCCTGACCCGACTCCTGACTGACTCCAGATTCAGTTCTAAAAGCTCCTTCATTGCCCTGAACCCTCAAACTGCTGTTCTTTCATTATTTTAAACCAAAACCAGCCGAATGTTTGTTTGATTCAGGATCAACATTAACCAGAAGACATATTAAATAATAACTAAAATACTGTAATCATATTTATATTAACGTCTAAACCTGCTTTGACACCTGATCACCAATAAGATGCTTTCTGCACACTCAGTTTAAAAGAACTTCATTCTGAATATTAATTCAACTGTAATTTTACTACAACTTTGTTCTGAACTTTAATACAGCTTTATTTAAAATATTAATTTCTTAGAAATTTATTCTAAACATTGATTTTACTAGAATATTACTGGAATGCCATCATGAATGTACATTTACTAATGTTATTACGTTCATGAAGAATATATTCTGAATATTAATTTTACCAGAATCTTCCTGGAACATTACCATGATTATTAATTTGCTAAAATGTTATTTGGGATATTACTTTTATTAGAAATTTATGAAAAATACTAATTTTATTAGAAATGTATTCTAAAACCATCATTTCAATAGGACTTTATAGGAACTTTTTCAGAACTAAAATTTTACCACCACATTTCACAAATGTAATTATAAATATTGATTATTACATTTGTATCCTGGATACTGCTTTTATAAGAAATGTATTTTGAATATTAATTTTATTCAAAATTGTTCTGGACATGATTAATGATGTAATTTTAGGTTGCATCTTTATTTAATAACCTAATATTATTGTATCTATTACCTGCAGCTGAACTGTTAATTGTTCCTGGGACGGTCAGGAGTGACGCCGAAGAGCCGCCGTAACTGATCCTGCCGGGCCGAGTCAGTCGAGTCGAGTCCAGAACTGTCAGCCCTCACTGAGTTTCTCAGAACCGAAGAGAAACATCTGAATTTCCTCCTTTATAGAGTCATTTAACCTGAAGCCCACTGCTGAGGACACCCTGTTTCAAAAATGATGTATTTATGTCAGTTTTGCAGTAAAGTATCTGATCGGGTTTAACACACATGTAAATGTTTGTGACTAAAACTACATACACAAACAGTACTATGCAAAAGTCTTGAGCCCCCTTATTTCTTTATATTTTGCTTTGAATCACCTTGTTGATGCAAAACTACTATTTTATGTCCATCAAACTGTCTTATCTTTGCCATATTTGCCATATTGCCATAATGTTTTACTGTGACAGACTGCAAAGTACCTAAAGATCCAACGAGCCTAGATGAAGGAGTTCCAACCGCTCAGCATTCAGCACCACCAGTATACTGATCACCGCCTGATCATCTGGAATCATCTGCACCTGTTCTTTCACTGGTTCAGGCCTTTAAGATAGATGTACTTCTTTAAGCTTGAATGATTCACATGTAGGTCACTGTGGCTTAACAAACAAACGTTCTTCTGAAACTGGTCAGTTTCAGGGACTGAACTGAAAATGAGAGACTGGCGAATTCTTCTTCAAAACTACATTAAAAATACAAGAAAATCTGCATCTTTGGAAGCAAAATATGAAAATATTAGGGAGGGCTTGAGACGTTTTGTGCAGTACTGTATATGTAAGCCCATTTCTATTGAAACGTTTTGAAAAGCTGGGTGTCCTCAGTCAGTGTGTCTGTGGGCTGAGATTCTCTGCACTAAAATGACCAGGCAGCACATTAAGCTGAACTGAGCTGAAGTGATATTTAGCCTTTACTGCAAGCTGAGCGCTGTAGTATCTAGAACACTGCGGGGGGTGGGAGGGAGGTGAGACACCAGATGAGGACGTGAAAAGGCTTCTGTGTTTTTAATCCAACCACACTGTTTCATCGTCAGAGAGCTGTTCTAGTAGCAGGTGCTGCAGAATGATGAACATTTTATTTTACAGTGTAGAAATGTCTGTAATCCACCACCAACTGCCAACCAGGTGGCATTCAAGATCAATGTCTGAATACTTTCCACTCTTCCTGGAGCCGCTTCAGTAGCATGAGGGAGCCGGCGCTATAAAACATCTCCCTTTCACTCCAGACCAGGTTTAATGACGGAGAACCACCTCCACCATCACGTCTTCATGGCCAGCTCAGTGTCCGAGTTCTCCATTGGCCTACTCACTCAAAGCCAGACCTCGTATTTAGGTTCTCTCTGTTCCGAAACGTCATAAAGGTGCCACATCCCCATCTCTGCTTTCTTTTTTAGTCTGATAGATTAGTGTTTGGATTATGTTTATGCACGTCCGTCATGCAGCATATTTATGATACACATCGCTGTACATCTGTACACGGCCACTAGAGGGCAGGGTGGGCTTTATTCCAGATAAATGTCCTCCGTCGGGCACGAAACCTCCACAAATTCTTTATAATACATCTGGAAGGCTCTCCTGTGGGAGGAGAGAGCAGCAGAACATGAACATATAATATAACATATAATATAACTGTAATATAACCTTACTGTACACGACCATAACTTAAAAAAATGACGTGAGCTGATAATTATTAAATGATTATAAAATCTGAACACAAACTGATTATTATTATAATAAGTACTGACAAAATTCAGGCTTTGGGATCTCTAGTGACCAGACCAGATCCAGAACAGAACAAAACCAAGACAAAATCTGGGTTAAATGTGAGTGTGAATAAACCAGATGGGGCACAAAGTAGAGGTGAGCAAGTCAACATTGATGAAGAACTGAATGATCAACACAAAGCGAATGTCAGTCACTAAAGACAGACCTGATTTATCTCTTCAGAACCATTAGTTTGAGCCTTTGTGGCTAAATAATGTGTCACTATAGACCAGGGGTATCAAACTCCGGTCCTGGAGGGCCGGTGTCCAGCACAGTTTGATGGTTCTCCTCGTCGAACACATTCACTGAACCTGACACTTAACTGGCGAGGTGAACCAGGAGTTTCTGAGCAGGGCGATCACCTAAACGTGCTGGACCACGGCCCTCCAGGACCGGAGTTCGACACCCCTGCTACAGACTATAAATATTGAAAACCAAAAAAATATATTAAATTTGTTGAAATATTTCTGTTGTTATCTTGTAATAAAAATGTGAAAAATCAGCATACTGATTATTTTTAAAAAATCTAGGGTGGGCCCAGACCTCTGGCCTGTCATGTACATTAGTCTCATTGCTGCATTTTATGAAGCAAATTCTGAGCAAGTGTGAAGAAGACTCACCCAACAGCTTCTGCAAGGTGCTTCGTGGAGTCTTCAGAGACGAAGACGTGGCAGGCGAATCTCTGATCCGCCGGGTGTTTCGTGATGAAGCCAAAGTATCTGTGGAGAGACGAGAGGTTTGGTTACTCACTCTGCTCTCCCGTCAATAGATCAATAAAGCGCAGACAAATATCAGGACACGGTTCCCTTACTTGCTGTTTTTGGGATGGTATCCGCAGAAGGAGATGTTTTTCAGCTGGAAGAAGTGACTGCACTGGCTGTCCTGGGAACACACATCACACCAGATTCAAACACAAATCTAACCTTTTTAAGGGCACTTGTGATGTGTGCCCATAATTTCAGCCAAACCAGATCGTACCTCAGCTTCAGAAGTAGAGGCGGGAGAGAAAAATTCAGTATATCACGAGATATATTTTGGCACGATAATATAT
The DNA here is from genome assembly GCA_037576975.1 of Alestes dentex. Lineage (NCBI taxonomy): Eukaryota > Metazoa > Chordata > Actinopteri > Characiformes > Alestidae > Alestes > Alestes dentex. Next base: position 8,019 of record JBBIGA010067869.1, read on the forward strand.
CAATACAAGCATCAAAATATAGTTTTCACGATTATATTTGTTAAGATGATCAGTTTTAAAACATGTTTAATATATGTGAATTTTGGTACATGCATTTACCTTGATAGCATTGCTACCTTGTATGTTATATAGTACGGCGAAATAACATACGCAAAATGTTCTATTAAATCTGAAAAAAATCGATGCAGTGTGTCATAATGGTTTTTCTGCACAATACTATATCAGTGCAGTATCAATATTTATTACTTTATTATTAGAATGTATATTATAACTCTTAAAACTTTAATAGACTTAATATACTTTTACTTTCATACACAGATTTACTCTGATAGCATTGCTCCTGAAGTGGCGCCAGACCTCACTCTTCTCTTGTGGAAATAGGAAAAGAGGTCAGAGTGGCCAGAGCTGTCACTATTAATAAACCAGAATGGCATGAAACGCAGAGACCTTCGGGTGCATCTCGAAACTTGAGAAAATCTTTTAAATCATGGAAAATGGGCTTTAACAGTCAGATGAGAAGTAAAAATCGATCCCAGCATTTTGTTCCAACTGCCTGGAACCCTCTGCTGCTGATCTGAGCAAACTAAACAGACCAGGCTGGGGTGGAGTTTTACCCAAACAACCCACCTCTGGGAACAACACACACATCCTGGTCAATTAACTATTTGTCTTTTAAAGCACTCCCTTAATTTTTAACACAGTCCAATATCCCAGGCACATGAACATAAACAAAGTTTAAACTGTCCCGATTTGTAGATAGAAATGACATGATTCTATGAATCACCACTAGAGGGCGATACAGCATCTGCAATTCTGCCCGGCAGGACACACAAGACACTCACTTTTCTCCATATTTATACTGGTAAGTATAGTTATAGCCAGGTTATATTTTATATGGTTTAGGAGACATACAGTGCCCCCACCCCCCACTAATACCATATGGAAAGTGTATGACTGGCAACGGCTTCATTTTGTAGCACAACAACAACGATCCCAAACACACTCTCAATACAGTCAAACTTTTGCACGGTATTATATTAATCCTTATTTGATAGTGGATCCTATTTTACAGCACTCAGAAATATCAAAGGGATGCTTTACTGATATGTTCACGACAGAAAAAGACAGTGTGTGTGTGTGTGTGTGTGTGTGTGTGTGTGTGTGTGTGTGTGTGTGTGTGTGTGTGTGTGTTCTCACTCTGTCGTAGGCTGTGTAATCATCCTGGACCACGAGCTTCACTCCTTTCATGTTGATCTCCAGGATGCAGGATGAAGGGGGGTTATAGTGGAGCATCATTCTTCTGCTGGTGGCGATCTGGAACCGAACATAAACACACTTTTACAAACAGAGCTTTTATTTAATCTCTTTTCAGTGCTGGACCACTTGGAACACTTTAATATACACTCACCGGACACTTTATTAGATACACCTGTTCAACTGCTTGTTGCAAATATCTAATCAGCCAATCACATGGCAGCAGCTCAACGCATGTAAGCGGGTAGATGTGGTCAAACAAAAAAAACATTGGTCTGATGAGTCTCAATTTCTGCTGCTACATTAGGACAGTGGGTCAGAATTTGGTGTAAACAACACAAACCCATCCTGCCTTGTATCAGCAATTCGCGTTGGTGGTGATGTGATGGTTTGGTTGATGTTTTCCTGGCACACTTTGGGTCCATTAGAACCAATGGGGCAGCCAACCCGAATACTGTTACTGACCCCGTCCATCCCTGTATGACCACTGTGTATCATCTTCTGATGGGTAGTTCCAGCAGGATGAAGCGCAAACCATCTCAAACTGAGATCCTGACAATGAGTTCACTAGACTCAAAAATGCTCCACAGTCAATAGATCTCAGTCCAGTAGAGCACCTTTGGGATGTGCTGGAACAGCAGATTCACCAACAAATCTGCAGTAACTGCATGACGCTGTCATGTCAATATGGACCAAAATCTCAGAGGAACATTTCCAGAACCTTGTAGAATCTCTGCCATGAAGAATCATTAAGGCAAGTTCTGAAGGCAAAAGGGCACCAACCCAATACCAGCAAGGTGTACCTAATAATGTGTCCGGTGAATGTACAGTAATCCTGGATCCCAACCCTCTTCTCTTACACATTTTAATAAAAAAAAATAATAATTCCTGAATGGACGCTAATATTACTGAAAAATACACCACTTTCAAATAACGGATGAACAAAAGTCTATAAAAGAAAAAAAAAAACCATGAACGACCTGCAGTGTGAGCTTGGTACACACCTTGTGCATGGCTGCACACAGCACATCGTTCCCTTTGTGATACGGAACCTGAACCGAGCCGAGGAACTTCAGCCTGTACGTCTCCACCCAGTCCACATTTCTCACTGGGAAAGAAATTACATTACTACAAATTATTCAGTGCCTACGATGAATTAGTTAGTATCTACTATGTTAGTATCTACTATTCATTTTTCGATGCCCACTATGAATTATTCAGTAACAGCTAGTATTATTCAGTGTCTAACATGAATTATTCTGTATCTATTAAGAACAATTCGTTCTCCACCATGAATTATTTAGTGTCTACTATGAATTATTCGTTATCCACTATGAATTATTCAGTATCCACTATGAATTATTCAGTCTCCACTGTGAACTATTCAGCGTCAAAAATGAATGATTCAATATCTACCATAAGTTATTCACTATCCACCACGCATTACTATTTCTCCACTATGAACTATTCAGTGTCTACCATGAATTATTCAGTAATACTATAAAACTAATAAGAATTCATGTGTCGGTCCTCATGTGAGTCATGCAAGATGTTAAACTGACATTTTGTGTCCAGTGTACTGACACAATGGCTGAGATAAACATGCTATAAGATCTGTAGTAATTCTTAAAATTCTAATTTATTGATGGATATCGAGATTGTATTTATGTCATGTTCACTGACCTGCTTTAACCTGCTCGGGCTCCTTGGTGACCTCGATGGCGTAGTACGCAGGGAATATACCTCGCGCTCCTGTCCGCATGTTATAACCCTCATACCAGTAATCCTCCGCCTGCACCTCCACCAGCAGGGGGTCGTCCACCTCCAGCTCCAGCTCATCCTCATGCCGAGGAACAAACCTACAGCCAGGACACGAGGCGAGGCAGACCCGCATGAGTCACAGGACACATGAACAACAGACTCAAGCTCTAAACAGACCACCCACGGTTTGGGGAGAATATCAGTACTGCGATTTTACTGCTACATATTGCAACTGCGATTTCTTTCAATATATTAAAGGACCCAAATAATCACTCTTCTGGAATTAAAAAGGCTTAGAGTATGTAAACATTCGCTGCCCTGCCCACACAGTCCACATATGGAAACTGACAAAAAATTCAAATCAACAATCAATTTTTGTGATGTCCCACAACCAATAAGGAGTTTAAGTCTATGGTTGAAAAATGGTCATGTAAGAACGAATTCTGAATTCTGAAATCGTTTTGATACATAAACCGATTAAACATCAGGGAAAAAATGAAATAGAAGGAAAACGTAGAATACGGGCCCTTTAAAAACACCTCGGCCGATTACTGCCTTTAATGGCTAAAGACTGGCCAAATAATTAGACCTTTGTTGGACTGTATGAATATCTCGAGGGTGGGCGTCAAAGTCGTTGGGCGTGGGGGGTCGTACCTGTACACGGCTCGGTGGGTCTGATCTCGCTCCTCTCCGTTTATGACACAGGAGAACAGGCCAAAGGACTCTGCACCTGCAGCATTAACGAAAACTGCTCTGAGTTCATCAACATCCCTTCATTACTGTCTTCTAAAACCATTTTTATTTATTTATTATGTTTTTAATATGTCTGTATTTTTTTACTATTTCTATTTTTTACTATCTCATTCAGTACTATGAAAAAGTTCACCAGGTTTCCTGAAGGACTTTCAAAGTTTTTCCTTTTCAGTCCAGTCCCTGAACCTGACCAGCTTCAGAGGAATGTTTTTTTGTTTGTTAAGACACACAGCGACCTACATCTGGATCATTCAACCAGAACAAAGCACATCTTACTTAAGGCCTGAACCAGGGAAAAAACAGGTGCAGATGATTCCAGATGATCAGGTGGTGATCAGTATACTGGTGGTGCTGAATGCTGAGTGGTTGGAACT
>JBBIGA010067880.1:2500-12160 GCA_037576975.1 Alestes dentex
AGCCGGTATCAAGGCCAGCTATGAAAACACCCAGTCTGGGTGAACGCACGCACTTTTTCCTGTCGCTGCCTCTGCTCCACTTAAAAATGGCGGAAATGACATGTCCATGAGGCCAAACAGCCAGTGACGTGAGCACCCGCGGCTGCTTTCTCCGTGAGGTCCCAACTGTCACTTTGATAGAATCAAAGAAGTACAAAGCAGCAAAGCTGTGGAATACAAATTCGGTTTGAGATCAACTGCACATGTGTCCAGTGACTCCAGCTAAAGTCACAAGCTCTGATCTAGTGGACAGTGTTGTCCAGGTCTAAGCCATTTTTCTCTATGGGAAAATTCTTATTCAATTCAGTTGATCAAAGGAGAAGTGATGGAGAACTCTGCCAGCAGTAAAGGCACCATGCTGTGGCGGCCAGCGGAACATCCCATCAGCGGTTCAGTTTCACCAAGCTCTACACTAACCGGATGCTCATTTCTGAACCATTAGCAACATTTGCATGAGTTCACGTGAGTTCACTTCTCCGACACCACTGCCCCACACAAGAACAGGACCTCCACTCATATTCCAGCAGTGCCATTTGAAAACGAAACGTAGTGCCATTTGAAAACGAAGCGTATCTTGGCTGTCTGAAGAATCGCTACAAAAAACAGCAGCTCGGTACAGCTATAAACAAAGACTCTACGCACAAGAGGCTGCTGCAGTCCTGCTGTTGAATGTGTAGCCAATTCGACTGTTTCACTTTTTCCTCGTCCCCTGTACTTTTTCAAAATGTTATGACATGTTTACGAATGAGACGCCAACTTCGGCCTCGCAAGCAAGTAACGTTAATGTTTGGTCAGTTTATGCAACTGGTGATGAGAAAGTGTCCAGATTCAATTACTGACTCATTTTACCGCTAGTTGTCTCTATGTATTTCACCCCTAGATTTTACATCCTAAAAAGAGGGAAGAAGAATGTACGATCTTGATCCGGATATCATATCCGGTAGATAATATCTGCTCGCGTCGATTCTAATGGCAAGGTACAAAACAACGGCCCAAACGTTGAGATCCCCTGGACGAAATATTTGTGTGTAGTTCTGCATGGCATACGTGACTTTGGCAGCGTGCTCACGTGCTTTCTGAGCAAACACTTGATAAGGGCTGCAAGGCTTCAAGTTTTTGTAAAGTGTACAAGCTACACATTAACACAAGTCTGCATGGAAACTGTACTTAAGGACACACATTCAGCCGTATGAGTTTGCGTGTCCTGTCCCTTTGTACCAGTACTTTTTTTAATCCGGTGAGGAAGCCACCACATGGGCTTCATGCTTCTACCACACAGACCCTGCCACAACACTTAAAAGAGACCTAGAAATAAGGACAAAGAAAAAAAGTGAGCCACAGAACGGCAAGTACGAGTAAGTACAGCTATGACTAGCGCAATGCATATGCATGTGTAACTCGCTTGGAGGTGCGATCTCACGTTTTGCGTCACACGCAGCCCTGAGCATGACTCTCCGTTCACACAGCAGAAGCAAATGCTGACCTGCTGTCCATGTGCACTGGTGAAATGTCCCAACTTGATATGGAGGAGGTGTGTCCATACTGATTTGGGAGGTTTTGCTACGAGTCACTGCGATGAAATCTGGCACGTGTTCACACTCTGGGCGGGACCACTTCTCCTCCCTGACTGAAGGAACAATAGCTCACATACATCACTGTTTCTTCAGATGGTAGAGAAGAGCAGTAAAAGTGCCAGCATGGTTTATTACTTACGAACAGCGACGCCTGTTATTGCAGCCTGTGTCGTCCTTCTTCCTGTTGTGATGTACACTAGGCCTCTGAGAGCTCTCACATTAAATCTGCTGACAGCAATTCAGGCTCTGACTGTAACAGTGAACTCGGTGGTCGGAAGTAATTAGGCATTTCTGCTTCTGTAGCTGCTACGTGTTACTACACGTACCCCTAGGCCAGGCGTAATTATTACCACTACGGCAGAAATAGCCCATAATATCCGTAAATATGACTATTATAGAAACATTAAGCTCAACAACAGCCCTCCTAGCACTGGGTTGCCAAGTCTGACATTTGTGAGCACTAACATTTATTGGTGCTGAATGGACTAATGCTTTAAATGCAGCTGTTTTTAATAACGTTTTATGAGACACACTATGCATGTCATGTTTATGATTAAAATTGCTTACCGTTGGTGGTTTCTGGGTCTAGGATATTAAACACAACTGTGCGTTTGTTAAAAGATGGCTTGTTGAGCTGAGTTGAGGGCACTTTTGCCACTGCAAATAAAAAAAATAGGTCGAGGTTTAGCGGCCTGTAAACCCCTGCCCATGGCATTTACTTTTACTTTCAGTTCTTAAAACCATAATCAAGAGCTGCTGCATACAAGGGCAGTTTGAGCAGTGCAACATCAAACACTACTGCCATGAAAAACGCGTAATTGAGAGTGCCGGGTTTGGTAGTTTTATCTATCCGCCCATCATCAGAAAAGGATTTTTTTGCTGGATGTGGCCTTACTTTGAGGAGAAGAGGAATATGACTGACACGCCAAGCAGACATGTTTTTTTTTTTTTGCGTGACATGTACAGGCAGGACATTGTTAAACCAGTCCTACAAACACAGATCCACGTGAAGCAATCTGGCAAACCCATCAGCAAACATGCGAGAATATCTCATTTATTTGATCATTCACTCTACAAAGACTGAGACTCTCAAGGGGTGCCGTAGCAGGTCACAAACTTCACGTGAGATTCAGCACATGCCAGCCTTCACCCTTCCCAGCCTTGGTAGAGTCATGTGACTGGGGGGGGGTCCATTTGGTATAATTGGAAATTACTAAACTGGGAAGAAAATTGGGAACCCACCACCCCCACCCAAAAAAACCCTCCCAAAAAACAGACAAACATAAACATTGCTGTGCGCATCACAATTTTTAAAAATCCAAATTATACAGTCGTGTCCAGTGGCAGTGCAATGCTCTTACAAAAGGTGGTCAAACCTCGATAGAGGGCTCTTCCAGTAAGCACATCTATTCTGAAAGCAACAATATCTCCAACTTGTTGCTATAAATAACAAATGAAAACCGAGCCAGCAATGTTATTAATTAACATCGATGGGTGACGGTCTGCGGGCACTGTCATCTATGTCATTACGGAACATTAATCTCTCTTGTTATTGTTGTTGGGCCAGCCATCCTGCTGCCTCTCAGAGTGTCTTCAGCGGCCAGGTCCTCATCATCTAAGCTGTTATCATCCTCCCTCTCATCCTCGCGTCACATTTACATGAAGGCATTTTCTCGTTTGTCAAGCTTTCTGAGCCTCCTGCCTTGATTGACATTTAAAAATATTGTATTACTATGTTAATAATGTGTTTTTGGTCCTTTTTTTCCACGTTGGTCCTACATTGACTTGTGTGGGTAAGGCATGTAAGGCCTGCCGTAGAGTTCTGCTGTGTTTGAGTGATGTCAGCACCTGGGAAGTACAAATTTTCCCTCTTGTAAACTGCTCTCGGACGGTCAACAAAGTTCTATTTACGAGTGGAAAACTCAGGATTATAGATGATACAAGGGTTTATGCAATGTGTATCACCAGTGAAAAATAGTAAATTTAGCAGCGAGTATGAAAACAAATTACAGATGTACATTTGAATTTAGCAAAAAAAAAAACAAAAAAAAAACCTGTTAACCATCTCTTATGAGCACCAGTAGAACTATATGGCCATTTTCTAGTTCAATCTTAAAGTGACCTTAGGATTTGCTGTTATAATGTTATTTCGTGAGCATCTGAATGTTAAAACAAGTACGTTTCATTCATTTTGTCCCTGTACTGAGTGAACATGCGTTAGCTGTCACAGCTTGCTCTGCACTACCACTCCCCCATGCCACGCCGATCCCAGCTTTGCTGTTGGCAGTTTTAGATCTGAGCTTGCCTAAGCTTAGGCCAAACCTGATCTTTGACTGGCATGGAAAAAAAAACCTCCATAACTGACAGAGTCTGAGAGAATTATTTTTCCTGCTTCCCGTCACAGAACGCTAGAGAGTTTCTGAAAATAAAAAGCAGAAGTGGAGATGGGACAGTTGTCATGGTACAGTGGCATTCATGTCGATGCAGGAGATAAAGGAGCCTGCCAGGGACCAGCAGAAGAAGGCAGTAAACATTAGAGGAGATGGTAGATTAGGAGAACCACATATGCTGGTCAGGCCAAAAAATATTTAGACTTACGCCAATGGAAACATGCCTAACGGGGAACATTCACTGTTATGCTAGGGCCAAAATTATCTTCTGTGTTTGTGTATGAGTGTAGCTGTGCATGTGTGTGTGTGTGTGTGTGTGTGTGTGTGTGTGTGTGTGACTGAAACTGTCTGGGTAAAACTTTCGTGTGGTTATGGAGGTTAGGTTTAGGCCCGGCCATTTCTCGCAATAAGTGCAATAAGGGAGATTTTTTTTAATTTATTTTTTAGGGCTGAATAGCATTTTACACTCTTGCAATACTCACAGGTATTTCCAATTTAGTACTATAAAATCATACTTCAACTACAAATTTTCATTGATGGCAAAAACAGTGTATTACTAATGTATTAGTAGTCTGCTGATGTTGCTCACGCACTGTAGAAGCTGCAATTGTAGCCCGTCTTTCAAATAAAGCATTTCGTATATTGGTTTGTTTTAGTTAGTTTCTCTTTTTGAATGATTTTATTTGGCTGGTTTCTCATCTGGATAATGGAAAGCAGCAGTGAAAGTTGAGCTAAGTGGAGGACTGTGGAGTTTAAGGAGCTACGGACCCATCTGAAGATCAGAAGGACCACCGTGTAAGTACCAGCAAAAGTGACAACAACAGCCTCGGCTTTCCCCTCTTCATCCAGTGCCAACAGTCATTGTCGCGCCTTCATAGCAAACTCTTATCGCACATTTTGCACTGAGCATTTGTCTTGATCATCTGATGATTCAAAGTGGTCGCTTTGAAAAAGAAGGGCAGATTGTTGCCTCTGAGGCGAGGTGACGTGGATGCCTAAACCAAACCAGCTCTACTTTATTTATTTAATAACATTTTGCTATATAGTAACATTTGCTGCTCTAAAGAATGTTTAGGCTACCCAAGTAGTTTAAGCAATTATTGTGGCTTAATGAACTTTCCAAATACAAAATACTGAATCTAATACCAGCATATTGAAACACATCATTCCTGAGCATGTTTTGCAGGGAGGCAGGGGCATTATACTGCTGGAAGATGCTACTGCTATTAGGAAAAACTGTTACTGTGAAGGAGTGTACTTGGTCTGCAACAGCGTTTAGGTAGGTGGTGCGTGTCAAAGTAACATCCACATAAATGCCTTTGTATCATTGCCAGCACTCACCTTTTCAGCAATCTGTGAAACATTAGCTCTGCTGTGTAATCAGACCAGACAGGCTTGCTTTTTCTCCCCACACGCATCAAGGAGCCCTGGTGCCGTGACCCTGTCACTGCTTCATTGATTGTCCCTCTTTGGACCATATTGGGCAGGTACTGTTGGTGTAACGGTTCTGAAACTGAACCGAAAGCGGTATATTTGGTAAATATTACACATTACACTTATTTTATTGTCCTCCAACCGCATGTGTCACATGACTATGTCGGTCCAATCCCATAGTAGCTGATCGCGCCTGGGATAAAGTTACACTAGATTGATGGAACTCGAGATGGATAATAATCCTGAGATAGCCGAGGCCAGCAGTGTTTAGTGGAGTATCAGGATGCCAATCGTGTCGATGACGTCAGACACACAATTTGCGGTAAATGTTTAACAAAACTCCATGCAGCTGGCAGCACTTCAAATATGCAGCACATATCAGAAGACATAATCCCGACTCTGATATTAGCGGTGCACCAAAGAAACTTCAGTCACAGGTAACTCTTGACAGTGTATTTAGGATGAAACTACAAGCTAATTTTCATGCCGCTGGATATGCGCCCCTTTTCAGTTGCTGCAAACAACGGATTCAGGCATTTACTCCGTAGTCTGGAACCCAGACACCCCGTCCTCCAGACACGTGCTGTGAGTGAAAGTCACACAAGTGACCTTTTATCAGAAATACTACAGGAAGTTGTAGGCGAGTGGAAAAGTGACAGACCAAACACCACCGGACCCGCGACAATGGACATGTTAATGCGGCTGAAGCGGCCACGTTCATCTACCATGTTCTTTAGTGTACTTACTGTTCCAAATTGTAATAGAACCCATAAATCTTTCCCCTTTTTTCTTAGTCAACCCAAAAAAGAGGGTATGAACCAAACTGTGGTTCAAAAAACGTGGATTTGGAGAACCGTTCCGCCCCTAGTAGATACTCACCACTGTATTCTAGGAACACCCTAAAAGACCTGTGATTTTGGCGATGGCCATTTTTCCTGCTTTCGACCCACTGAGTTTACTCAGTGTTATTCATTTAAACGGTCGGTGGTTTTAATGTTTTGGCTGCTAGGAAATGTAAAAAATGTTTTGCTCCTGTTGCAGGTTGCCACATTCAGCTGCATACTAGTTTGCCTCATGTTCAACAGAGATCGGAGGACAAGAGTTATTATGCAGGTCCCTTATGCTCCGAAATCAGATGATGCCTTCAGCTCAGCTGTATTCTGAAAAATGTCCAGTGGCAGTGTAGCAACATTTCAGCGGAAATTCTCTGCCTTTATCAGTTGCGGAGGAGTCGATCAGGGCTCAGACACAGCGGCCCGTGCTAGGCAAGCCTCACATGCCCGGACATACACTCACATTGTTATTTCCCACGCTGAAGTGTAGGAGTCTATTCCGTAGACTTCCATGTGCAAGAGGTGTGGGCTAAAACAAGTAGCTGCATATCTACTAGAAAGCCTTTAATGACTAGACGGTAGGTCTAATGGGTGTTGAATGTTGGTCGGCATAGGTCATCTGCTCTGAGTCACACACACACACACACACACTCTGACACACACACTCACGCATGCACACACGCACGCACCCACAGTCACACACACACACACACACACACACTCACACACACACGTTTACACACCCAGACATGCATCTGTGGCTCAGTATGCACACACACAGAAACACACACACACACACACACACACACACACGTTTACACACCCAGACATGCATCTGTGGCTCAGTATGCACACACACAGAAACACACACATACACACACACACACACGCACATATGCATGGGCTCACACACACAAACATTTACACACCCAGACGCACATCTGTGTCTCACTATGCACACACACAGAGACACACACACACACACACGTGCACACACACACACACACACACACAAGGATGTAACGCACACAGAGAGTGACGCATCTGTGCGTCACTGTTCTGTATCTCACTGTCTTGCACATGGTCATAAATCAGCTGCACTGAGCCAAACAACACATACACACAAACAACCCCACACATAACTGGCCTCTGTCACTAAATGTTAAAGTTGGCTGTGGATGGATAGATAGATAGACAGACAGACAGACAGACAGACAGACAGATAGATAGACATATTACATCAACACATTACTGCCAGTTAGTAAACTGAAACATACAGCGCCTTTTTAAACAGCTTTTTCTCCAACCCATGTGGCTCCAGCAACAAGCAGGAAAGATCAGCCTGCATCAACATCAAGAACCAAAGGTCATGGCAATAAATCAAACCACCCAGACACTGAAACACGAGGAAAAGCAAAGAAGTAGGTGACCAAGCCCACATACGCAGACCAAACAAAGTGCAACTGTACAACAGCTTAGTAGTGCCAACTCCCATCTACACAAGCGACATGTAGAGGGATGCGGAGGGCCCTGCTCAACCCCTCAATGTCTTTCATCAAAGGTGCCTGTGGCAAATGCACTATATGTACAAAAGTCCTGGGACACACCTGTTTTTCAGCGTTTGGGCTAGGCGTCTTACTTCCAGTGAAGCACAATCTTAATGCTTCAGCATACCAAGACATTTTATACGCCATGCTTTGTGGACCCAGCTTGGGGAAGCATGACTGTGTCTAGAATATAAAGACATGGCTGGATGAGTTCAGTGTGGAAGAACTTGACTGGCCTGGGCAGAGCCCTGACCTCAACCCCATCCAACACCTTTGGGATGAACTGGAACGGAGATCCTCATCCAACACCAGTGCCTGACCCCGTAAATGCTCTACAGAATGAATGGGCGCAAATTCCCACAGAAACTCCAAAATCTTGTGGAAACCCTCCCAAGAAGAGTGGAAGCCGTTATAGCTGCAAAGGGGGACCAACTCAATATTAAAGTTCCTCTTCTTCTTCTTCTTTCTCTTTCGGCTTTACCCTTCAGGGGTCGCCACAGCGAATCATCTGTCTCCAGCAATATTAAAGTTCCTGTTGGTGGATTATTCAGGCGTCCCAATATTTTTGTCCATATTTTGTACTTTGGATCAAGTACCTCAGCCGAATCACAAACAAGGAAGTGCCATGACAAAGCGGCTTGCAAAAGCTGGAAGACGTGGCTCTGCTGGATGTGTCTCACGGGCCACGTGCAGTTACATGGAAACTGAAGACCAGGACGGTCAACAAAACCTCAGAGCCTCATCAGGACCGGTTCGCTCCGCTGTAGCTGGACAGACAGACAGACTAGGCAGTGTGATTCACTAAAACCCTGAAGAAAGAAACACTAAATGGTGCCAAGCTGTGGCTGGAGGACTGGAGTTTCTCGTCTCTATCCTGAACTATAATTAGATGCTACCTGGAATATTTGGTACATATGATTATCTTCTGTGATTGCATCGCACAGTAACAATGACATGAACATTGTTCACTGGCTGTCCTAGTACGTCCTGTACTCTTTTACAGTACATTTGATCTTTTTTCCAGCAAGTCTTGCCCTTTTACAGAGCACAGTTAGGACTTTTGTTATTGTTTTGAGCTGTAAGTCTGGCAAGATAAAGAACTTGTGTAGTAAAATGCTTACCGGATTTCACAGGTAGTTGCAAGGATTGCAGTGATATTAGAAACAAGGAGCTCTGCAGTTTTGACATGTCACATTGGAAATTCACAGCAAACACTTCGTCCTAAAGTGCCTTGAAGTACAAAAACTTGAATCCGCAAGCAGGCAGTAGTGGAAAACAAGGAGGTTTGATTACACCGATGCTTTTGGTGTACCTATACTGGGATTTCAGATCCATTTTTCTTCAGACAAATGCACAGGGACGACTGCCAGGTCTCTCTCTTTCTCAAGACTTGGCAAAGTCATCAGGACTCTTGTGCGTGTGTTGATTTAAAAGACTGCTGCGAACAGACTCATCACTTGGCAGCATAACTATGTGTGTGCATGTGTGTGTGTGTGTGTGTGTGTGTGTGTGTGTAGATGTTAAAGCATGCTACCCTGCCTCCATGCTTTTGGAGGATGTGTCATGTGTCACTGAAGAAGAGAGATTGTTATCAATGGCACCAACACCCACAAATTCTTCTTCATACAGTTCTCTCTCTCTCTCTCTCTCTCTCCCTCCCTCTCTCTGTCACCCTCTCTGTCTCTCTCTCTGTCACTCTCACTCTCTCTCTCTCTCTCTCTCTGTCACTCTCTCTGTCTCTCTCTCTCTCTCTCCCTCCCTCTCTCTGTCACTCTCTCTTTCTCTCTCTCTCTCTCTCCCTCCCTCTCTCTGTCACTCTCTCTGTCTCTCTCTCTCTCTCTCT
>JBBIGA010067920.1:0-12158 GCA_037576975.1 Alestes dentex
AGAGAGAAGGAATAAGAGAGAGAGAAGGAAAGAGAGAGAAGGAATAAGAGAGAGAGAAGGAAAGAGAGAGAAGGAATGAGAGAAAGAGAGAGAGATAGAAGTGAAAGAGAGATAAAAGAGAGGTGAAAGCACTTTAAATGTAGACAGCATATTTATTGCGACTCATTACGAGACTGTTAAGAATATTACAGATTCATTCAACCTCTCCCTAAATGTTTTTTTTTTTTCTTCCATAAAATGATCTTATCAAGTGAAATGATCTCACTGCACTGACAGATCATTTTACTTGTTATTTCTTGGAACAAAATTAACTGCCATTTTGTAAGATCCATTTGGTAGATAAAATATGTAAAAACATAGAAAAATGGCTGTTGGATCTTATAACAATTTTACTTCAATCACACACCGAGACATTTCATGCAGTGGAGAGTGACTGAGGTAAATTCTAACACTACCCATTATTTTCAGAAAGGGGATTGTGTTATTTTTCAAAAGCACATAGTGTTATTTTTTTGTGTTATTTTTTATGAGCATTGTGTTATTTGTAGAAAGGTCACTGTGTTATTTTTAGATAAAGGATTGTGTTATTTTTAGAAAGGACATTGTGTTGCAAATCATTTCATTATGTGGATTATTATTATGTGTAATATTCATTCCATGTGAATATCACTACTTATGTCAATATTGCTTAATAACTACTGATCTCTATTACATGCAATAACAGACTCCTAACCACCATTTGTGTTATTAGAAATGCATTGAACTGTAAGTTGCTTATCTATAGTATTTAAACCCTGGCATTTGTTTATATAGCATAGGATATTTCATATTTTGTTTTTTAGACTTTATATTTGATATTGCTCTCGTCTCTGTCTCTTTGTGTCTCTGCAGTCATAATATAAGCAATTTCCTCCTGGATCAGTAAAGTTTTCTTAATCTGATTCTGAAGCTTTATTTTTCTTGCAGTGTATGAATGCGGTAGCTTTTGCTGTGCATAAACAGTGGGCTTTAAACAATCACTGCTGTTTTGCGGGCGAGGGTCTCCGAGGGTTAACAAAAGCACAGGTGCGATTTCCAATGACTGCCTGAAGAAGTGAGTCACTCGGAGCTCTTTGTGTAGCACTTGGGCTCCGGATAATAGCTCAGTCCGTGATTTTTTTTTTTCCACCCCTCTATAAATTATTTAGCTTGCCGAAGAGAGGGAGACGCCTGTGCTGGATTGGCTCTTACTGCTCTGATCTTCTGTTCCCGATGGCCACAAACAAGATCTCATGACCCAAGTCTCTTTCTCTCGCTTTTTCATCTCATCTCGTCCCGATGCCGCACCCCCACCCTGTCGATATGTGTGAAAGGCAATCATGTTGGTGGCGAATGAGGTTTGTTTGGCTTGACTTGAGGAGTGCTGGACAGCCTTTGTGGCCCGCGTTCTCAAATCAACACATCAGCAAACGAACATGGTCAACACACCCAACGCAATACAACATGCAACACAGCATTAGCGCATTTAGCATTGCCTAACAAGGCTTTCCTTCCTTGACATTAACTCACAGCTAATGTGTAACGTCTAAATATACTGTAGTTGCTATAGAAACCCTGATTCTGGCTCTTCATGCATGCCAAGCACTCGGTTTAAGATGGAGGGGGCTTTGGACTTTCAGCCAAAACCAAATGTCACACTGCACAGTGGGAGCAACAGGATCTTCAGTCCTCACATCTTACAGCATAGTAATTTAAATGAACAACACTTGGTAACACCTTCTTTCACAGTCCTCTAAGTTCTAGGTATTAAATGTAGGATACATGGTACTTATTCCAAATAAACAGTGAGCTCCAAGACCGTTTTACTATACTGCACTGAAATACGCAACATTGTTCTAGGCGTTGACTCGGATACAAGCTGTACAAAATACAAAAGTAGGGTGTAATTATCTGGTGTAAAATTGGGATCAATAAAGAAATGATTAAGTTCTAGCTATCAAGCAAGTAAAGCATGTACTAAGTGATCTCATTATTTTGTTATTAAGAAGAAATGTAGTTGTAAATAGTTTCTTTTGAGGTTTAAAGTAAGTGGTATAGAGTAAAATCACAGTAAGAAGGAGTGCTTTTATTTACAGTCCAGATCCAAGTATGCACTCAACTATGTGCTGTATAAGACTCCAGTGTCTTTTTTTTTTTTTTTTTTCACAGAACTACTCACTACCCTTCGTACTGCTGTTTTTTAACATATGAGATATTGTAGTGAACTTTAGTGGGAGTTTGCACTTATTACCTTGTTACTCGAAATATGTATGCAAGTATGATGGAATTTTCCTGTGTCCTAATTCACTTAATATCTGGAATTTAACAGACATTTTAATGTCATTTAGCTAGTCTGCCTACTAACTTATCATCTTTTTACTCAACAGAAATGTTCATTGTCACGGTCAGGGCAACATCTTGTATTTCTATAGCGATAATCGATTTAATACATTTATAATCACGTTCTATCATTTCTGTTCGTCCGTTCTGAAATGATTTCAGACAGAGTTCAGCTGACATTTTAATATGCAAAATAACATGCAACATGTCCTGAAGGTTTTCCTAGATTACATTTAGATTCCTCCAAGATACTGGTTGCCATACTTTGCTATGTCTAGAGCAACAAATGGAAACATGTAACTGTCTATATGCCAGCCAGTGGCTAGATTTCAGATGCATACACCCCTGCATTTCCCCCCTGCCTTGGCTGAACCTCAGGCCCACCGTTTCATGTTTACGCTGCCCTTGGATAACTCAATCCCCGCTGAACCATCATCATCAAAAATTCACAGTGGAAACAACCTCGCCCCTTATCCACTACTATTAACTGCTAGAGTGATGAGCCCACCTGTTCTACCCTTATCAAACCCTATTAGATTTCTAGCCTAACTGTGCTTAGGATGCCCAGTGCATGGAAAGCAAGGGGCTGTATAAAACATGACCGAATCAATAACCTTGGCTGTGTTTATCCATAATTTATGAGATATTTATTACATATTTATAGCAGCAGACATCAGCTTGAATTTGAATTAGTCCACGTTTCTGGTGTATAGACGCATTTGGGGAATAAAATATGAATCCATTGGAAAATGTTCTTCATGGTTTGCTTGATGGGACGGTAGTGTCGGGGAGTGAAAATCTGCCTAAGAATGAAGAACCAAAGCAAACAAAACTGTTACATGTATGTTAGGAAGAACAGAACTCACTTGGGTTTGAGCATTAGAGTAGCATAAATGGTACTGGGGTGGGACTGGGAGTGGCTATTTGATTTACACTTTACTGTATTACCAAAAAAATTGCCAAACCAATACATCTGGCTGCTTTTCTTAACTTGAACGATCTACCTGGCTGTTTTAGGTGAATGCAATGTGTCATTAGGGACAACATTTTTGCTAAATAAAAGTGTTCAGAGTTGCAGCGACTGAGTATTTACTGACTTGGCGGTTTGCTTAGGACTGAAAATCCCTGAGAAACACCAGCAATTTCCCCTTTCCCCATGTAGCATTGATCTTTAGATAATGATTAATAAAAGAAAATTGCTGCACCTGGGGACAGCTCAAATAGCAATTAATCCGGTGTGGAAATAAATGACTATTTCTGCCACTTCTGTTTTTCACTATGGACAAAAATATGCGGACAATTTAATTACCGAGCGCAAGTGTTTCAACATCAAACATTACTAACAGGTGCGTAAAATCAAGCATATAGCCCTGCAATCTCCCTAGACAAACACACTGGCAGTAGAATGGGTTGTACCGCAGAGCTCAGTCACTTTCAATGTAGCACTGTCATAAAAGATGCCACTTTTGCCATAGTTCAGTTTGTGAAATATCTGCATTGCTAGATCTGCCCAATTATAGTACAAGGGAAGGTCCGTTTTTAAGATTTCTAGCTCCAGTGAAGGGTAATGCTACAGCATACAGACATTTTAGACGTATGCTGCTAACTATGTCGCAATTGTTTAGAGAAGGTTCTTTCTTGTTTCACCATGACTGTACCTCTTTGCATAAAACAATGTCCATAACGACACGCATGTAGGCGTTTGGTGTGGAGGAAAATAGGCCCAACCCCAATCCAACTGAACACCTTCAGGACGAATTGGAACGGCTATTTGTCTCATGCCTCAAAAACCTCACAAATACTCTTTTGACTGGCCACAAATTTTCACAAACACACAGAAATTTTGATTCCACATTCAAATACCAGGCACTGTATTATACATTATATCCTCAGGATTGTTTCTACTGACAGATGGTAATGTGAAATAGAAATGATTTGTGTTACATTAAGCCAAACAAAATTTGTAATGTGAGATGGTACGAACACACTGGACAGCAAAAACTTGTGAAAAAACATTGTTAAAATCTACTGGCTTCGTTCAAGTGAGTCGATCTGTTTGCTATGAAAGTCCTCGGCGGAGAAAAGTGTAAGAAGACGGCACAGACAAACCCAGCTCAATTCATGAAAAATTCACATCTGTATCTCCAGGACAATATCTCCTCTGTCCACAGAGACATGCTATTGTAGCAGATGAAGAAGATGCTTGCTGGAGAAAAGGATGTCTATATTATTCTTTGTTACTCAAACTGGACCGTGTCCTGTCACTTAATCCTGTCTACAGAATGCCCTGCAGTTAGTGAGAGGTAGTGACGGGATGCGAGGCTCCAAGAGAAATGACTAGGTGCAAAACATAAAATGTCCAGTAGCTATCAATTACAAGTCTGATTGAAAAAAATAATAATTTACTGAAAAAAATTCAGAAGTTGCTTTAAAACTCAACATTAAATGCTGGAAACACTGAGCACTTTGCTGGCTCTTTTGTCCAGGGTGTTTCTCCCCCTTTCATCCTATGAAAAGTGGCATATGCTCTAGCACGCCCTGCAAGCCTGGTTAGGAAAAGTAGCGCAGTTGATAGATGGATGGATGGTTGGATGAATGTTTTAACAGCAGTGAGTGATGCAGGAGAGCAGTGAAATCAGCATCTTTTTATCATCGTCTTAACTCTTTGACAGTGAATAGGCACTGGTCAAGGATTTTAAGTTGCTCAAAACTACTTTACACACAAAGCATGCACTAAATGCGGCCACATCACTCAGTGTGAATCATTTTTCTGCCGTTTTCCTGCAGCTCCAGACAGAGAGCTAGCCTCACGCTCCCATTTATTCTCCATTTTAAGTGTGACTGCAGCAGTAGGGAACCCATTTGGGCTGGAACCAAGACTGATACTGTCATCTGAATCTGTAAGGCCATGTCACACCTTTCCAGGCTCCTGGTGTGCAGAGCAGAAAGCCATGTGTCTGGTCAGGTGTTAGGATTTAGCTTCCCCATGGATGTGCCTTAAAAGTGGTACATGTCTTTTAAGTTGTCCATGGTTAATCGACTGGCGTACGACTAGTCGAATGACATTTTAGAGTTTGTGAGATTAAGGAGATGCACAAAAAATGCTAATTCTCCAGGTAACTCTTCAGTAGTTATGATGCACTGCCTGCCCCACCTGCTCCTTTGACCTTTTTTTGGAGTAATGGAACACGCATTTACAATTTGCCATCATTGGAGGTTTTCATCAGTTGCATTAATACTTTTAGGTTCATAAAATCAAAAGTCAGAAGTTTGTTGAATTTTAGTCAGAAATTTCACATCATCAATTCACATCATATATATTTAAATGGCCTAATATTCAAAATATTGTTCTCCAACTGACAGAACTCAAAACATTTTTTCCAGTCACTCAGTGAAATTACATCAATGTACCACTGCTTCACTTGGTGAATGAGTTAAATGCAGAGAAAGAATTCCACACTGTTCACATTGTGGTGTGTTTACGAGTGTCTATAAGGGGCAATTGTACTTTATTTTTACTTAAATGCCTTTTGAGTCACTAAAAATCAAAATTACAATTAGGTGATAAATATTTTGTGGCAAACAATTGCCCTCAGTGATTTGAGTACTACTAACTACTAAAAATATGAATGGATATATGATAAAAGGCTACAAAACTACGCAAACTTCAGTGTTTCACTGTAAACACTTGGTTGAAAAACTGTAATACAAATATGGTTATCACAGCAGACTTGAAAATGATTATTAGACTGCTCCAGATATAACAAAAACTTGGGTTTTTGTCATAGAAACCCAGAAACACCATTTCTGGACATCCATCAGGTTTTGTGTGTTTGAGACAGTCCAACTAGAAGCTGGTCAAAGGTCACACCCACCCATATACCATTATATTAGTGATAAAGGCTGGATTGGGTCACCAAAACCATCAAGGTTAATATAATATACAGTAAACCCCCACTTTAACGTGGATCAGCAATCACGGTTTCAGTCCAACGCTGAGTTTTTCTGAGAACTGAACTAATAATTGTTTACTGAAATCCCTGCACTAACGTGGAAACTGCAGATCTCCTCCGCATTTTTTGTTTACTTTTGTGACGTCCAGGCCTCGTCCGCCATGCCCCCTCGTCCTCGTGCTGGGCTGCTAAGCACTGCACCCAAACATAAACAACCCAGCACGAGGATGAGGGGGTGTGGTGGAAGAGGCCCGGACGTCACAGCTTTTTTTGTGGCAATATATACAATTTCATACATTTAAGTGCTAAATTATTAAGAAAAATATAATTTACAAATTTTGTAACGTAATTCATGTAAATTCAGCCACATCTCGATATAAAAATTAACTATACATTTTTTGGTACTGTGGAGAGAAACACAAAGAAAGTGCGTCTTGGGATGGTGAAATACCGCTGTGCTCAGAGACGGGAGGTTTGAAAGTAGCCAATCCAAGAATGCTGTTTATTCTCCTTGCTGCTGATTGGCTGCTGCCCTTGACGCATCCCTCTTTGTACTCTATACATTTTCTTTAAGGGTAATGTATTAAGCTGAGTTTAAAAGAAATTAAAGTGTTTTGGGAGCATATTTAGGGGCATATTTAGGTTTTTTTTTTACCACATCACACCAACATGGTTTTTCACTATACGCGGGAACATAACCCCCGCGAAATGCGGGTTTACTGTATCCCATTTAAAAACTAACCTTGAACATGAAGATAACAGGGTGTAAAACAAATGTGAGTTTATCTATCAATAACTGATTTAAAATAAGAAAAATAAGAGACGATCAATAAATCTATCAAGAGGTTTCTGAGTGGTGTAGCTGCCTGAGTGTTGGCCCTCATCGGGAGATCATGAGTTTGTTCCCAGGAGTGCCGCTCAAATCACTCATTATTTTGCGTAAGTGGTGGATATGAGTGAAGTTTCACTCAAACCAGTAAATGAACTTTAACACTGGGATTTATGGTGTAGTTGGTGATGAATGTGAATAAATATGACTCCTGAGTGAGAGGCATCTGCCTCTGAGAACAACATTAAACATTTGGTTGGCCTTTTGCCTTTGGACATGACCTCCATCTTACTCGCCATTTTCTCAGGATTACTGGAGTGTGATGTGGATTTTCTGTAATTTTATTGTTTGCACTCTTTAACTTGGAATTCTATTGGGTTTTCGGTATGTCTGCATCAATAAAGAGATCATATGTAAGCCATGTCCAAAGCATTTAATGCCTCTAAAAGCTACCTCACAAAGATATTGCATGAAGTGAATATGAATGCGTTGAGGTAAGGTTCTGACCTGAAACATTTTTTGGAAGAAGTACATGAAGGGCCATGTAAGTCAAACTTATCCTCAAAAAATACTTACTCTACCATCATTTTTACCTTTCTCAATAGAGCATGTAAACCGCAGCTTGTTTTTGACAGTAAATAAATTGGTTATAGTTGTGTGTAGACATCATGATGCGTGCTTCCATCATGATGACACTTTACAAGAGTAAAGGCATTTTAGAACTCTTTCACATGGATGTAATGTGGATGTTATGCTTTCATGGAGGAGATGAGATGCCTCTAATGCAGGCAGACCTACCAATGGTTCTGACAGAATTCCTGTCAATAGACATATTGCGTGACACAGTGACTTTTCACTTTAAGTTTACTCAGAACTGGCTGGCTTCGTGTGCACCCTCTCAGTGAGGGCTGATCGTGGTATGAATGTCCCCAATGAGACATATGAGTCCTTATAGGCACTGACTGGCTAAGCTTTCATTTCATCTAAGAGGGGTATCCCATCATCTGTCAGACGTCCTTAAATCTGGCTGTAGATGCCTTGTTTAGTCAGGAGCTCTCTTGCCCTCTTCTGAAGTTTGACATCATTCTGAATGCTTACTGCCCTGAATAGTCTTGTTCCTTAGAAGATCCTCCTTGAGGCCACCAAATGAATAA
Organism: Alestes dentex; assembly: GCA_037576975.1. NCBI lineage: Eukaryota > Metazoa > Chordata > Actinopteri > Characiformes > Alestidae > Alestes > Alestes dentex. Next base: position 8,295 of record JBBIGA010067920.1, read on the forward strand.
TATTCAGTAATGGGCCACATAATGAAGAGGGACACTTTTCCCAGTTCTTGGAACCTCATATGAAGCATTGTACTGTCCTCACTTAGGTGTAACAACTTCGATTACACAATGAGATAAACTCTGATTTAAGAATATGGAGAGATGCCCCTTTTCTTTTCTGCAGATTTATTTTATGCAATGTCCACATTGTGAAATGTCAAAAAAAAAAAAAAAGCTAAAATCTGCATTTAGATAAGTGGCTTGTTTTTACATTATGCTGACTAAACTTACTTAAAAAGCTTAATTAACAGTGATAGACAACAAACAGGTAAGATACCATAGCTATAATCTAGACCAAAAATCTACAGTGTTCCCTTCTTTACTGCATATTTTCAATATGGATATAAATGCACTTATAAGAACAAAAACATTATATGGATACAGGCGATGCCTCTACTGGAGAATCAAAGGTAAGTAGCGTTTTCCTGATGCGTGACTGCCTGTAATTTCTCATTCATTTACTATGCATCCTAAATTAAATGTCTAAATGAAAATCTGTATAAAAATGGGCCTTTGTGTAGGTAATTACAAGAACTTTACTGCCTGAAGCATGGTTGTGTTTACATTTTATAGTGTTTCTCAACTTAGCACTCCTCCAAGTTTGTCACTGATGTCAGTTTCCTGTAATTATGTCTTTTCTGAAACTGTAATCACAAAAATGTCAACACTCAGCGGAAATATGTTTAGTTTTGCATGTTAGATCCACTCTCATTTAACTGTATTTTCCAAAATGAAGCAACTGTATTGCAGGTCTGCCCACGTTAGGTACATTCATTTTGACAAAGTAGTGGGCAGTTGACAAAGATGTAAAAAAAAAAAAACTGCAGTGTCTTCCCTTAAGTCTAGTCCTGGACTACATAGCATTCTGAATGGAGATTCTTCACTGAAAGGAGAATGAAGTCTAGAAATGTCCCAAACTGATCCCTTATGTCATCTGTCTGATCACCCAGTGTCCAAGTTCTGTTTAGAAGTGTTTGAAATGCCTGATCTACTTTGACCAGGTGTCAGGAAGCAACACAGTGTGAACAGCTCTAGTCATCATGACGGCCATTACAATATGTACTGACCTACTTTGACGTCCTTCATGGATAAGAGGTTTGCATGCTCAGAGCTTCTGCTATCGCGTTGTTTTTAATCATGCACACTGGCTCTGGTTGTTTTCTGCTGCACTTGAAATTCTGTCATTATTTTGCCTGGCTGCTTATTAGCTTGCCTTATGCACCGGCTTTCTAGAAGCTTTGGAAGCTTTGAGTATCTCGCTCTGTTTTTAATGCTCACTACCCAAACCATAATCTACTGTAACATTTGGGTAATCACTTCCAGGACATATGGAGAGTGGTCAGCTGGTCACTCTCATTGATCTCTAGAATACCAATATTTGTTTATAGACATACTCTACATTTAAACACTCTTGGTCAAATTATGTGTTTTGTTGAGCTTCAAGGAGAAAAGTACACATCCTCTTCAGGAAACGGAAAATAAATTCCTCTGCATTTAACCCATTCACCAAGTGAAGCAGTAGGGAGCAGTGTGTGGGGACAGTACCTTGCTCAAGAGTACCTCAGAGGAGCCACTAGCAGTCTTGGGAAGCAAACCCATGACTTTCTGATCGCAGGGCAAACACAGGCCACCAGCTGCCCCAGAAAAATTAGTAGTTGTAGTGCACATTGTAGTTCAGATTTACTTGCTAAATTCAATATATAAATAAGTGTGGAAACATTGAAATTTCAAAAATAAACCTGAAGAATGTAGGAATGTAGAAAATTAACAAAAGATGTATGTTAGACTTTTTTCCTGCTGGTATGGTATCATATAACTTGTTATATCTGTATAACATTACTTATATATAAAATGATAGAATGCATTTAAAATGTTTTAAAGAGGTAGGCTTGATTTATTCAATCAAAGCACACCCTTTGAACGTGGCCTTTGTAGAAAAAAATGACAGGCATCCCTCAAGCTGATTCCATGGTAGTGACTGTGTGAACCAAGGCTATATTTGGATATGTGGCATTTTAGGTTATGAGGGCTGTTTGAAGGCTGTTTGGCTTTTTAGGACATGAGAGAGAGAGAGAGACAGACAGAGAGTGTGAGTTAGAGCTCTGTTGACCTGGTGCCCTGACTGCGACACCGCCAGATTTAATCCCTGTCATTATGCTGTTTCGAAATGGGCTGCCTCTCTGACTCGCTGTTCAAAACAGACACGCGTCTAGACCCTCTGAGAGCTCTGAGGGGGTGCAAAGGTAACAAGAAGGAGTCAAAGGGTGACTATGAGTTATTATTATCTTTTTTTTTTTTTTTTTTTTTACCAGAGCTGGTTCAGTTAATAATTATTTCAATCTAAGATACCAGTGAATAACGCGAATTCAGCTAGACATTATGAGCAATTATGAGCAATACAAAATACCTGCCAACAGCGAGCAAATGACTAGACACTTAGAGCTTTAGACTCAACTCCATGTGACTACAATACATAAACCTCAGGACTGTATATAATATTACATAATATATATACAGCCATGGGAAAGGGTTTGGGCACCCCTGGTCAAATGGCCTTCTAACTAAAGGTTAGGTTTAGGGTTATGTCATGTCCTGCATAGAGAACACACTCCTGCATGTTTTGAATGCACAATTTGCTGAATTTACCACATAGAAAGATAAAAAAAAAACAAAAAAAAACCCAGTGTGGCCTATACCAAAGTTATGGCACATTTATAGTCTTGCTTATTTTGGAAATACCTGGCAATAGAATCTAGCACATCATAGGGGCAGCTGGTAGCCTAGTGGTTAGGGCATTTGTCCTGCAATCAGGAAGTTGTGGGCTCGATTCCCAAGACTACTAAGCACCTTTGAGGTACCCTGAGCAAGGTACTGTTCCCACACACTGCTCCCTGAGTGCTGTGTTTCTGGCTGCCTGCTGCTTCCCTTGGTGAATGGGTTAAATGCAGAGGAAGAACTTTGTGCTGTTCATAATGTGTACTGTGGTGTGTTCGCGTATGACAGAATGATCACTTATACTATTGCTTTTGAAGTTAAGAATGCTTAATTAAAGTGCCCAATTTTTCTTGCAAAAGGCTGGCCTGGCCTTTGCAGATAAGACTGGACACCCCTGGCCTAAAGTCACCATGTTCAGTGCCAGGCTTTGTTTAGAGGAGTATAAAGTCCTCCAACATTTGACTGTGGAATTGTGAACCTGGAATAAACTCCACTGAGTACCTTTGGGACGATCTGTGTTGCCGTTTGCTATCCAGAGCTTCTCATCAAATACAATCAGATTCTCATAGTACTGTTCCAACATCTAGAGTGAAGCCCAAAGCAGTAGAGGCTGTTGCTGCAGAAACGCTCCTGATTTTGAATGAAAAGCCAGGTATAATCTACAACTGTGTGGACATGCTGTGTACTTATAACATAAAACAGTCATGTTATTAACAGATTTACAGTAATTTTACAAACAGTTTGTGTGGAAGGATTTACACATACTCTGGCCAAGACATTTCATTTGGAATCCCTGATTCCAATAAAAAAGAAAACATTTTTGTTGCATAAAATATATTCTAGTTTTTGAGTTATTAGTAGTAATCCAAAAATTACCAATTATAAGAATGCTGAACAGAGCTGTAGACGATGTGCCATAGAGACTGAGAGAGCTGCATAAAATTCAAGAATAAAGATGTAATAAAATTATCATCCAGTATGCCTTGTATTTGAAAGTGGCCAATCAAGAAAGGCAATAAGTCAGTATAACATATTACAGTTTTTCTCAGTCGCTTTGGTGCGTTTCTCAGATCAGAATTAAAATTCTCATAACTATTAGTTCAACCTCCA
>JBBIGA010067931.1:0-12157 GCA_037576975.1 Alestes dentex
GTGTTCTTAAAGGGTACAACATGTACCCATTAAGCACAGCCCAGACTTTTTGCATTTAAAGCTGTATATCTTTTTTATTAATTATAATTTTTTTTAAATTAAGTTATAAACTATTAAATGAGAGATTAATGTGTCATTGTGAAAATAATGCCTTTTACTTAAAAACTGTTCAACCAAAGATTTGGGTGAGCTTAATTGGTACGTTTACCCTATTGTTCAAAACTTTATTTTAAAAAATTACAAAACTTTTCAAGTAATTTTTAAGATGTGTAACTTTGTCGTACAGTTTGGGCATTTCAGTTTGGCTGAAGCGTTTGCGGCTAGGTACCTCGTAACTTGGAGCGAGTCTTAAGTCTCATGTTCTGAAAGCTGCTTTTCTCCACTGTAAGAAATGGCACCATGTCCTTACACAGGTACACGGTAATGGAATTCTTCGTATTCCAAACTGTGCTTCGTTTTGAGGTGATAAAACAAATTACTTTCTCTCTCTTCGCTATTAGGCCTCGTCCACACGTTTTTGTTAGGTTTTGTATCTGCGCTTGATTGACTTCAGTGGGGCGTTACACTGGGCTCATCTGACACTGTTGAACTCCAGCCTGCAGCCCAATGTGTAGTTTCGTGTATTCACCTGTGGGGGCAGTAATTATTCTCACGAGACTGTTAACATGTTGGCCATCTTGATTTGTAGTTCTACACTGAAAGCATTGTAGGTCTATGTTGAAAACAAAGTTTTATTCTTTGTTACAACTTACAATCGATATTGTTTTAAAAATCCTCCTGATACGGCGCCGTAGGCAGGAGAGGATTTCGGTAGAAATTTGACGCCTCAGGAACGCGCAGCTGCCCGAGCGCCGGGGCTGAACGCCCGTTTGGACGCTGTGATTCGCTCCAATGAGCATAAAAACGTTCGGCGCTCAGTCCGCGCTCACCTGACGCCACGAACGCCCGAAAAACGCCTGATTCAGGTCTTACTGTCGCCCGGCATACTTTGCAGATTATATTTTTCTGCTCAATATCCGACTCATTTAACCCAAACCAGGTCCATTTGACCGACGTCGCACTGGTCTTCTTTATGAGCACCTCCTCCTCACACCGTGTAAGCTCCATGCTTGCAGCCGCTGCCATGCTTTCGACCAAAACAGGCGCAGCTTGACGCGCTATCGCGGTATACCGCCCACCCCTAGATACTACTGACCTCTACTAAGTGCAATGACGTACTCTTAACTACCATCTGTGTTGTTAGTATTCACATAACTGTAAGTTACTTATCTATAATATTAATACCCAGCATTTGTGTATGACATTTTGTTTTCATGCTGAGGTTTTTCTAAACAAAAATGATTGGATTTACTTAGACTTTATATTTTATACTGTTCTTGTCTCTGCATTTTTTTGCAGTCATAACATAAACAGTTTCCTCTGGGATCAGTCAGTTTTTCTGATTCTGATTTAAATTGTGTAACAACTATCAGTAACTATGTAGTAAATGCAAATACAAGGTGTACCAAATATAGTGGCCAATAAGCATGAATATTTTTGTAGTGTTTATTTTGTACACCCGCATCTCAAGAATGAATAACCTGAACAAGTTAAGAGGCTTCAGGTTAATAACTTGTTTGGGTGCTGATTCATTTACACCTTATACATTTTTATCTGCCAAATTTCTCTGCTATTTTTCTTCTGAAAATGTAGTTTTTTAAAAAAATAAATCATGATTTATTGACACTGATCCAACTAATTAGCTAATTAATAAGCCTTTTCACTTGGGTTAAATGCAGAGAATTTGGCACTGTTCACTCTGTGTGCTGTGCTGTGTTTATGCGTGACCAAAATGGACACTATATACTTTACAGTATAATGTTTTTCTCTACAGGTCTCTTCTTTCAATACCAGTTACTCTGACTCAGGTCTGTTTGGAGTATACACTATCTCGCAGGCTGATGCAACTAGAGATGTAAGTCACGTCAAGTCCGATTCACATTCAAGCCTAATAAAATGCCTTATTCACTTGTTAGAAGAGATTGGCTTGTTGTTAGTTACCTTATATTCTGTGCTTCCGTTTGTCAGGTGATCAAGGCTGCTGTTGGCCAAATAAGTGCCATCGCACAAGGAAATCTTGCTGCAGCTGACCTCAGCAGAGCCAAGTGAGTATCTTGGAGAGATCTTAGATTCTCATCAGTGCAGTCGGTAGATTCCCTGACTCTAAATCACCACAATGTCTTTGTTCAAATTGAATGTGAAAAAATATGAGGAACAGGGTGATTTCTCAAACTCCTTTTAATTTGTTTCTGTGTATCTAGAGCCCAGCTGAAGGCTGAGTACCTGATGTCTATTGAGAACTCTGCTAACCTGCTGGAAACTATTGGGACACAAGCACTGACAGAGGGCACTTACCATTCCTCAGAGGCAATTACCCAAAAAATCGAGGCTGTCTCTTCAAGTGATGTTGTCAATGTACGCCAAAGCTCAAACCACAATTGAGTTGGTTACTTTTTATATTTTATATAAAATCTATAATAATTTTCTGTTTTCTTCAGGCAGCGAAAAAGTTCATCTCTGGCAAAAAGTCGATGGCTTCCAGTGGACATCTGGTTAACACGCCTTTTCTTGATGAAATCTGATTTACCTGCAGTGCTTTTCTAATTTAAGTTAAACCAGGCCTAAATCTTAATTGAAAGGAGAAAAGAAAATGGCCATTACTCCAGTTCCAGCACCCATGCTGTCCAGAGGAATAATGTTCAGTTATGTAATTTTATGATGTGGTGAAACATGAAATGGAAGACAAAATCCACCCTTGTCCATATGAAATGTATAGTACATGTAAACTAATAAAGTGTATTTGTTCCACAAAAAACTGTGAAGTGTTGATGTATGCAAGTGACATGCATCTTCAAAACAAGGACAGCCACCTTTATTACTTTCTTTAAGGGTGACACTGTACAGAACATGGGCCCAAAGCTTTTAAAACATGCTTCCAATAAACTCAGTGTAGCTCTATAATAAGATCAGACAGATAAATGAATGAAATATAAATGTGTCAGCTCCAGAGTGGGTATAGTAAACGAATGTGGGTGATATCTGGTGATTATAAATAGACATGTACCTCTGCTTGAGGAGACTTGTCTTTGTGAACAGGTTTGGAGGGTATTAGGTTTTGCAACTTATGATGTTTCTAGGTTCTAAGTAGAACCAAAAAATTATGTTTGACCTCTGATAACAGAAGCCTTATTTGTCATAGAGAAGAAACATTTAAACATTTAAAAGGTTCTTTGACTTGTAGGTGCTCTATAAACCTGTACACCTGTGTAATGTTAATGAATAAAACACTTCTTTCCAGTCAGTTGTGCCCTCTCAACTGACTTCAGGTCAGTGGTTAAATGCTTTTTTTTGTGAAATTACCTCCCTTGTTCTGCGCAACTTCACTATTAGTTCATTTGAAACTGGTACAAATATTCAGAATAAGAACTTCATCCCACAAGATCATAAAAGCAAAGTCCAACAACTGGACAAACCAGATATCACATAATTTGCAAGATTTTGGGTAAAACTTTCCTGCTGAAAGCTCAGCAGATATCTCGCCACATTCAAGCATTTAACTCTGATCAGTACAAAATCCACAGCTACCACCCAGGGCACAAAAATGTCATTTATGTAAATAAGTAAAAATGTCAGATATGGAGAGGGAATAATAAATAAAAATATGTAATTTACCTCGCAAAGAATAGTAGAACTATAGTTTTTTATAATCCCATTTTAATGGGTGTTAGGTATTTATTGATTTATAGTCTCAGTAGTATCTGACGTCACCAATGACGTCGTCACCCACGGGCAGCCAGTTGTTTATTCATTTTATTTATTTATTTATTTACTTCAACGACGAAATCCCGTTTTCCCTTTCCAGGGCAGGGAAGGGAAGTCTCGCGAGGAGTGTCCAGACTGACGTCCACGCAATGTTTGGAGAGGAGCGTGGTGGAGAGCAGCAGCAGCAGCACTGTGACTCTATAGGACAGGACAGAAAAGACTACTTTGCTCACCAAAGGAAGTGACCGAAAAGCCTTTAAAGCTTTGATAAATAATAAAGAAAGCTTTCTTCATATATTAGATGTTGAAGGTGCTGGGTTGGTGTTCCAGAGAACCAGAGGAGACTGTTTTTTTGGGCGTCAGGGCGAAGGAACCCTTTATGTAACGTCACATTCATCATCTCGGAGGATGGATTAAGATAGAAAGGCGGGTGATGAACTGACTTTGATTACAGAGAGCAAAACCTCCGACCAGCACGGTGAGCTCCAGCTTCAAACCACGCTTCTTTTGTACCTAATGGGTCCACACTCGCCCAATAGGTCGTTCCAGGGTCTCTGGCTGGTGGGCTGTGTGGGTTCTCCCCCGCTCCGGGATGCTGCGGCTGCTGTGAACTAAAAGCAGCAGCCTATATGTGTCTCCCCCTCTTTCAGGGGGAGAGAAAGTTGCATCTCTATATTTCACTGCAGGAGAGAGTTGCCAGGCTTCGACCACTGCCTTGTGCAAATTATGGGAGATGGATAAGCTCACCATTATTTCAGGATGTCTGTTCCTTGCAGCCGATATCTTTGCAATCGCCAGTGTAGTGAACCCAGACTGGATCAATACGGGAGAAACAGAAGGTAAGAGTCTTCCATCAGAGGCTCTAAAACTGGTTCTAAGACTTTGGAAGGAACTTTTTCCACACCTACAGGTTTTCCTCTCCTACGTACATTCCTTACACAGAATTACATTACAGTCTTATTAAAGTGTCAGTCCCAAACTCTTTAACCCTTCTTGTATTATGCCATAAACATAATTGTTTTTGGATTACATCCTAGTGTTATTATTTTTACAGTGTAAAAGATTCAGATGCCTGAAATTTGTTCACTAAGGACAAATTTAAGTCTAGACATACCCTGTATAGCCTGGTGCACTGTACAGGCCAGTTAAATGGTTTACCAAAATGTGAAGTGAGCTTAAAACTTAATTGGGCTTTCTTAAAGTATGGTACCTTTCTTAAGCTTATTCAAAGCTGTTTGGTTGTCTTCCTCAAGTAGGTCTGCTCAAACCACTGGCAGATTCTGTTAACTAGTATTAAAACACACCAGCTGTACATCACTTTGCGCAGATCCTGGTAAACATGCACATACTAAACTGAGCCCATTTAGCATCTCAAAATGTACAGGTCTGTCTCATGTTTGTAAACAAAGAACTTAACTAAAATACCTTTTAACACAGGTAGAATGTTGCAATATGTGTTCATTTTAGATAAATGCACAGCACTTAGAAAACAGCTGTGCCAACCCATCAAAACTACACTTTAGCTTGAAATAATCACTAAATAATCACTAAAATGCTTCATTGTATTTTTTCATATTAATATGTGCACCCAGTTAACATTGCACACATCCTTTTTTTATGAAAATTGCTTTATCGTTTAAGAAAAATGTACACTTTAGTTGCATCCCTCAATATGTCACCTAAACACGTTAACCCCTGTGAAAAACCTACAGTGGTCACATGTTCAACAATAAGTTACATTTTCTGAATAATGAACATTTTCATTTTCGGATGATGTATCATTTTCAGTGATATTGATGACATTCAGTGATGTTAATGGGATTAGCATGTGTTCTATTTAAAATGGGACCCCAGTTGTGGAACTGGCCATTTATTTACCGGGAGGGGGGATTATTAATAATGGGAATATCATACTGGGAAAGTGTGCTGCACAAACAGCCTGTTCTAAATTCAGGGTTTTTGTGATGTCACAGATACCAATGCATTTACAGATGTTTATGAATTCAGCCTGAACTTAGCCTTGTATATTCATTATGAAGATTGTTCGATGCTGGACTGCTCTTTTGCGCGATAACACTTTTACAGCCAATCAGAACATATTTCAGTCTTAAAGACACAGTACCAAAAACAGCTAGCTGAATTCTAAGAGATAAAGTGTGGTTAGACCAGCCAAAACTGAATTGGGACTGTTTTTGGTACAGAAACCTACACGGTTTTAAATGAACCTTAGGGGTAAATAAAATACAACAAAGTACAGGATATGGGCTCTTTACAAATAAAGGTGTCAACACTATAGGAAAAATCGACCCAGCCCTGCCTTCATCATAGACTTTGTGGAATTCCATTAAACTACATTCTCGGCATAGACCTCAGAGTTTGATGAACTCACACTAGCACATTTTGTGACTGTGATGGGCACGTGTCTACAAAACAGTGAAGCATGCCTAAGCTTAGTCAGACTGTGTGGCCTGAGGGAACCCAGAAACAGGCCATTTGAGCAGAGAACCCAGTCTACAAACAGTCTGCTGTGTTTAGGAAAAGAAAATATGGGGTACCTGGGAAGAAACTAGTATGTCAAGACTTGCAGTAAGCCACCACATTGTGTTGCGAACCAGCCCAGTTTTGTAAAAATTAGTCATAGGAGCATGGGGTTTTTATATTTTTTCCTAAAACCCTTTTCAGAGTGACCACAAAATCCATCAGACGACGCTGCAGCTGCAAACCCCTGAAGCACATTCTGCTCAAGTTGTTTATGAAAGCCAGGGTTATCTTAAGACATGCATCTCCCATCAAACTCCATTACAATGAGCTTGCTCCTCTGATCTTTTATCTAAACTACTTTTAGAGTCAGCTTCAATGTGCTTAACTCCTCTGTAGCTGACTATCTCTTAGCTGATCTTTAGTCTCTGTGAGTTTAGAGGGGATTTTACCAGTTTTTCTACATTTCTACATAATTAAGTACTTAAGATGTGAAAATCATCCAGACTGGTGTGATGAGCTGTGCTCTGTTGATAGGAACCAGACAGCTTATGAGTTTAATGCTTATGAGTTTAATGCAATATGGTGCCTTTTGTCTGCAACATTGTTTTATGATACATTTGTGACACATTATGATAGATTTAAACACATTCGTAGTGAAGAAGTGCTGTCAGTCTGTAAAGAAAATATAGTTGTACCACTATTTTACCATAATTTCACAACATTGCATATAAAAACTGAGAAGTCACGTGTAATGAAATTGGTTAGTTTATTTAGAAATACATTTTTTCACAACAAATCACTGTGACTTATTTCTAAGGTATGCTAAAGCTTTGAAAAATCAGTGGAGTTCCAGTTCAAGCTCAGTTTTAGGCTCTCTCAAGCATTACAACTGACCACCAAGTTTTATATCAGGTAAGAGCTTGAGCGCATCAGATGCTTTAGTGGGGCACGTGTCTTGTGCAACTCACTAATACAATCTTGGATCTAATAGCAATATTACAGCTGCGTAGAGCATTGATTACATACCGATCAGTTGTCATGAAGGTTTCATGGGTGCATTTCAGTAGCATTAACTACTGAATTGTGTTGAAGAACATGAGCTTCAAAATAATTATATGATCGTATATGCAAGATATTTGACATTCAGCACCAATAAATCCCAACAAAAGATACTGAGAGGGGAAAAATGAAGACCCTGGACTAGAATCAAAGTCTACTATCTAGAACATGGACAAAAAAGCAGATCCAAAAGGGTGAACAAAACCTCAGTGTACGACTAACAAAAACAGCAGCACAAAAGGAATCCAAAGTATGCTGCAAATAACAGCCAAAGCAGCAATCCCCTCATTTATGTCACAGCAAAATGCTCTGAAAAGGAGGCCCAGCTGGATTTGTATATGCAGGAACAAGGAGTCCAAAATATACGCTTTTCATTTGCTATTGAAAAAGACCACTAAAATTACAACTGTCTTTTGAGTTTTGTGTGATTGGGGTTAATCAGATTTTTTTCTCTTGCAACTTCCTGCGTGTACATCAGGCACCACATTTAAAATAAATTGCTTTCATGTAGCTTGTAGAGAAATCCTGCACTTCAGATAAGAGTATACAGTATGGCAGTATTTGTTTTTAATAGTCACTTTTTAGACTTGAAGCACATCATGGAACTTGTATCTCATTCATTCACTCACTCACCAAGAGCAGGCTGAAGATTCTCCACAAGGGGGCGCTATTAGTACAATGCTAGAGCAAAGCTCTGCACCCTGTTCTGTTTGATCAAACCTCAAATAATATCCTAGGCATCATGATGCATATTATATGTCAAGACGATTTCTTCCGGATATTGTATTTTTGTGAAATATTGCCCATCTCTGACTTCAGATATCTGGTTTCTATCACTACCATGGTAAACAATTCTGTTCATTTTGTTCATTTTTTAGAAATACACATTTCATATTGAATCACTCTGAACGAATTTGTTTACATTTTAGTCATTTGATTATGCCAAAAGTTTGAAAAATCTGTGGAATTCCTCTTTAATTTTACTTCTATATATATTTTTGATATTACAATATAATATTGGTCACACTTGGCACTTGTCACACAAAGTAAAGGTTATTAAATATTCAATATTCAAATAGTATTAAAAATTTTACATACAAGTTATATTAACTTTAAAAAGTATATGACTTTATATATAAGACAGACTTCCTGGACTACTTTACTGTTGTTTTACTGTCTTGCTTTAACAAATGTGCAGAAAAGAAATAGCTTGTCTTTAGCAAGTAAACAACATCCTCAGCTTCTCTGCAGTTTCTGTAGAGAAATAATAAACTGCAGTGTACCATGCTTAATGTTGTGTATCCTAAATGTTACACGCAGACTCTCACATTAAACAATGACGCACAACAGAGGGAGGGAGCAAACTCTTTTCCGTGCAGCCTGTTCTTTATTTAAAAAACTCAGCACTTTGCTTGAGATAAAGCATGGTAGTGGGCTAAAGACCAGAAAAGATTCTCACGAAAAGGATTTGGCTTAATCTCAGTAAAGTTAAGACTAAGTCGCTGTATCTGTGATTTATTGAATAACTTCTAGTTGGCCTTTTACTCAATTTAATGGTTCCTTCCTGTGTCCCTGGAGACCTAGCTCATGTGTCCAATTATATTGTTTGCATCAGTCATTTTATCTTATTCAGCCAACAGAGTATGATTTTGCCTTAGCCTTTGATCCTTTCACACAGGCTGAAGGCTTCTTAGTTAGACAGGGAGGCCAAGCTGCAATTAGTCTGAGACTACCAAAGTGAGAAAATATAAAGATTTAATGTAAGCCTGACTGATTACAATCAATCTTTGAAGAAGAACACAAGAACTGAACCTTGATTTGAAAACTGCTTTGAGCTTAGTATGCCCTGTAAATGATTTGTATTCTACTACAGGTGTGTGATCTCACAAAAATATAACCATGTTACGTTAACAAATGTTCGCTTTCCATGCCAGAAGAGTCTAATTAGTAGTAATGAATCTGTGTTACGACACAAACATTTAAAAATTTTCACACAATGTGTGTGTGTGGATGTGTGTGTGTATGTGTGTGTGTGTGTGTGTATGAGACACAGTTACACAGCTGCAGTTCAAATATTTCTTGTAAATCTCAACTTAAACATTAATGTAATCAAATCAAATATAAAACCAAAGCTCTTTGGCCCTGCCAGGGCATTCACGTTTTATTTAGTTTGCTATAGAAAAACAATCTACATCATGGAGTCGGAACCATTATAGCAGTTGTAAAGGGGGACCAACTCCATATGAAAGTCTATGTGTCTGAATGCTGTGCCATTAAAGTCTCGGTTGGTGTAGTGGTCAGGCCAATACTTTTGTCCACACATCACTCTAGGACTCGGCTAATTTTTGCGGGGGTCAGGCGTCCCATTACTTTTGTCCATATAATATGGACAACAGTAATGGGACACCTGGCCCCTGCGAAAACCGGCCGAGAAGTAGAGCCATAAACATAGAAGATATGTGTAGAGCTGCGTGCTGCGCACTCACGAGCACAAAAAAACAACAAACTTTCAGAATTAAAGGATTATAAAAACCTGTGTTAACACGGGATAAAATAATTGCCGGCGTTAAGGATATAATGCGTTATTTCCTAATAGAGACTGTTCATTTTTTTTGGGAGTCAGCAATCTTACAAATTCAGCAGAGGATCAAATAATAATTTCCCCCACTGTGTGTGTGTGTGTATACATATATATATAATTTATGAGGTAGTTTCATTTTTTTGGAGGGAGACAGAATGTCAAACGAAAATCAAGAAAAACATGTTGCCAAAAGTTATACATATATTATACTTCTGTTGTGGGATGTTTGAGTTAAGCCATTGAATGCCCTTGTAGTTCATAGCAGCCTCTGGGATTCCTGTCATTGGCCTTCTGCCATAAACTCTTGTTCCTGGGGGTCCCTTCCCATACCAACTCTCAGGCATGCATGTCATTGTTGCATCTCAGGGGAGCTCGGGCAGGAAGTCTGATTTCAAATGGGAGGTTATTAGTCCTTGGATATGTGAGGTCTTGCAGAGTCCAGCTGGTTTGCCCCTGTGCATGCAATTTGTGCTAGTCCTGTGTGTGATTCAAGATTATTATTTGCCATTTGTGCCTAAGACCTACAGTTTATGCACATTGGAATTCTTGTGCAGAACTCTGAGTGTGAATTACACAGCAGGGAGAGAAAAACTCCAGTTTAATGGCTGGAAATGTCTGGCTATTGATCAAATATATATCAAGTTTATGTAATTTATAAATATTATAAATAATTTTGATCAGATCCCGACCTGGTAGTTTCATGTGGCTAATGTCAGGATTGTATTCTGATCAGATTTTGGCATGCATTTACACTTAGTAGTCAAATGCGTCGTTGGTCAGCCAAACTGAAACTGCAAATCAGCTTGTGTACAACAACCAATTACCTGTACTGCTCCACATTGTTCTGTTCTATTCAAAATGAAATCACAGTTTTATACCACACAGCTTAGTGCTGGGCGGTATACCGGTTCATGCCGAAAACCGTTTTTTATTGTTATGATATGAATTTTTCTTATACCGCAATACCGGTTTAAATAGCCTAAAGAACGTTCTGAATGTGGCGCAGCTGGAAACTGTTTAAGGGGGGGAACTTTTTCACTGCTAGGGGAAAGGGAGCTTTAGATTTGAGCGAGTTCTGAAGTTCTGTGTGAGAGTCGCGATATGGCAGATAAACAGAGTGTGGATTATAGGGCGTAAAATATTACTTTTAGGGAGTGCGTTTTTGTGTAATTTCTTATTTTTAGCTTTCTTGTGTATGTAACTTCTCAAAAATACTTACATATACAGTAATATACCTGCCATTTAGTGTGGTCATCTGATTCTGAAATGTGTATGATTCTGTACATCAACAGTACAATAATCGCAAAAGTAAGATTTTTTCTTATCTTCAGCAAAAAATATTTCAGACAAGTAATAATAATAACAACTTTATACGGCAGATGCCATGGATCAGAGTGCAGCTCAGAGTACCTTACATGGATTCCATTCCAATACAAAGAAAGTTAAAAAACACAGAGTGTAAACATTCTAACACACACTCCCTGGTTTAACTTCTACGGTACACAGGAACTCCAGACAAGGCTCGGGATCAGTCTTGTGATTCACAAAAAACCTCCTTTCATCCATGAAATGAGTTGTTTTGCTGTGCGACGACCGTTTATGAGAGATCCATGCTGCTGGAGTTCTAATACCATCCTGTAGCGTGAAACCGGTATAATTTTGGAAGATACCATGTAGGGCTGCACGATATATTGTAAATTTACCGTCATCGCGATATCAACACGTGCGATATACATATTGCGAAAGACTGACTGAACTGCGATAAATAGTGTTTTTCGAAAGCTCTTCATATCAACTTATTTGAGTCCTACTGCCTTATGCCCGCCTCCTAGTAGATGCGAGTGCCAAGCACATGGAGAGTAGAGCTGTAATACTCTGATCCTTTTTAGGATTCGGCTCCCTCACTAAACTGATCCGGGTGTGTGAGTCACTTGAGTCAGTATTGGAAGTTAACCGGCGGATTCACTGACTCGGCATATGTGCTTCAGGAGCGCTAAGCAGCACTCTGAGCGATTCAGATTCGCCTGCAGGGCAATTTTCGGCTCTGACGGACACAAGGAGTCCACTAGTAGCTCGTTTCCTCGTTTCCACCACCGCGGTGCTGGTGCCGTGCAGGTGCCCAATCTAGAACTGGGAGCGCAGCCCACCGCCTATCTCGCCTTGGTCTCTGGTGTCGCGGCGGCCGGGTTAGAGGGAGGCGGCCGGACGGGCTGTAGTTAGCCTAGCCGCTAACTG
>JBBIGA010067993.1:0-12155 GCA_037576975.1 Alestes dentex
AGGAGAGAGAGAGAGAGAGAGAGTGTGTGTGTGTGTGTGTGTGTGTGTGTGTGTGTGTGTGTGTGTGTGTGTGTGTGGTGTAGAGGTCTTCTGAGAGGTCCTCTTTCATTTCATGCATGAAAGAGAAATATTAATCCCCCCATTCAGTTCTATGGGATTTACACCAAACTTAGTTTAAAACATGAGTCTTAAAAACCCTGCCTGATAAAAAGCCTCCTCATATTACAGTGGAACCTCAGTTCTCTGTGACACACCAATTACCTCGGAATGAGAGAACAGCTGGAACACCTCAAGAATGTCGGGGGAGGGGGAGGACCCTGGCATCTTCAGCTGTGACAAGGTGTCACCACGACTAATTCATCAAACCTACCGCACCTCCCTCTGACCTGCACCAAGTCTGGAGGACCAAATACTGTTATTCTGTTATGCTGTTACACCGTGACATTGTTAAACTGTTACTCTGTGACACTGTTACATTGTTATACTGTTCCTCTGTTACATGGTTAAACTGTTACTTTGTTACACTATTACTTTGTCATACTGTTACTCTGTGACACTGTTACATTCTTACACTGTTATACTGTTACTCTATTACATTGTTACATTATTAAACTGTTACTCTGTCACTCTGTTACAATGTTAAACTGTCACACTGTTTCTTTGTTACATTGTTAAACTGTTACACTGTTGCTATATTACACTGTCACAAGGTCAAACTGCTGTGGTGCAACACTAGCCACTTTACTAGCCAGATTTACATCCCATTCACACTGTACTGTTACTGTTACACTGCAATATTGTCTGTTTATTGTATTGATTCAGATTTACATCCCTGTCGCACTACTATTACACTGTTATATTGTTTATTTATTGTATTCTTTCGGTCATTTTTCTGCTAATTGCCTGTGCAATATTATACTTATGATACAACACTAGTCACTCTGGAAGGTTTACTGATTGTTGTATGAACATGTTCAAGTCGCCTGCCAGTCAGAGACCAACCTTATCCCATCAAGAACACTCCCCATGATATCCTCGGATCTAATCCCGCATATTGCCTACGTCATCAATGGCTCCTTAACAACTGGCCATGTCCCATCTGCTTTTAAGTCTGCAGTGGTCACACCAATTCTGAAGAAATGCACACTGGACTCCTCAGACATCAACAACTACAGACCAGATTTTTATTGACCTTTCTGCAGCCTTCAACATAGTTAAGCATCAAATCCTCCTGGCTAATCTCTCCAGCACTGGGATATCAGGCACAGCCTGGCAATGGTTTGATTCCCACCCTGATGACTGGGGTACCAGGTGGCATGGCATGGCTCCCAGTCTGCCCCACAAAGATTGTCCACTGGTGTTCCACAGGGCTTGGTCCTTGGACCGCTTCTCTTTTCTCCACATATTGGTTCTCTTGGGGATGTAGTAGCCTCACATGGCTTTTCCTACCACTTTTACATACCTCTTGCATGGTGGCCCACCACCCCAAGCTGAAGCCCAGCAAAACTGAACTTATTTTTATCAAAGGGAGTACACCACCAAGCCACAACCTCACAGTTTCTTTGGAAAACTTAGTCATTGTCCCCTCAAAGAAGGGAAGAAATCACTGATGTACGTCACTCTGGGTAAGAGTGTCTGCTAAATGTGGTAAACGTAAACGTAAATGTAAATGTTCATTTTTTGTTAGAAAGATTAACTATTTAGTTCTAAAGTAAGGAAGTGTGTAAACATAGATACAGTGTAAACATGTATTTGCCAGTTTACCATATCTGGGTTCAGAGAGAAATTAGATGACACTTTATTTCAAGGTCTTTACTAATTGACAATTAGAGAGCAATTGAAAATGATTTAATAATGTGCTATATGTTGTACTTATCAACTGCTTACTAACAGATAACTAGTGAGCAGTTGATAATGATTTAGTAATGATTCAGATGTAAATGTATTTGACATAAAGGGGCTAAGCATTTAGTAGGGGTGTCCTGAGACTTGACCCCCAGATAAAAAATGTGTCTATTATATTACTGTATGTAAATATGTATTATGTAACTATTAAATCGTTAACATTAACATTAACTGTTAACATTAACTCGTTAGTCAGTTAACAGCTAATTACTTGATTACAGAAAACCATTTTAACCATTTGATCTTGTAAACAAATTAATTATGCATTTATTGTCTGTCTTATGAATATGTTCCTATTTAATAGGACACCATTAACTCATTTTTAACTGTTTATTCATCATTTGATAGTTAAGGTGTAATCATTACTGAAAGTGGTTTGAATTTGACTTCTTTCACAGAAATATTTCCAACAACAATGAGAAATCCTCTCTCTGTGGAACACTTCCTCCCCCACAGGCCCGTTTGAGATGGTGTGTAAAGACGAAACAGACGACCCCCTGAGCGCCCAGCCAAACAGTCCGTTTGCCCCCGGCTGAGACTTTTACAGAGGCAAACGAAGGAAGAAAGTGAGAGAGGACCAGTGAGACGCTCTACACCTCCACATCCTGATGTGGAGATCTCAGAGCAGATGGAGAAAAAAAAATAGATAAAAAACACAAGCTTTCAGAAACCTCCTGTAGCCTGAGGGAGGTGGGAGTGAAAGGGGAAGGGCGGTGTAAAATAACGGGAAGCGCAGTGCACCCTGATCGACAGCGAGAAAAAGAGCGAGGAACTTTAAATTGCTGGTCAATTCACTTCAACAAAAGGCTAAAAGAAGTCGCTCTCACTCCCAGGATAATGCATAAACTCGGGTAATGTGAGGGGCGCTCTTGAATGAGACCGCCGTTTTTTATTTTTTGAGAGAGAAAAAGAGAAAAAAGGAGGTAGAGAAAGTACAAAGCCTGGGCTTTAGATAATAGATGCACACCTCGGGTCATCCATTAGTCTACATGTGACTCCTGTCTTACTTATCTCCTCAATCAATCCACTCTCCCTACAATAGAAATAATTGTAATAGTTTGGATAGAGTGCAATCCGCCCCTGCGAGAACATGGTAAAAATGTGCATGTAGATTGTAGAAATTAACCTTAACAACCCACACGAATGGGTAAAACACCCAGCAGCGGGGCCTCCATCTACCTTGCGGAAGTCTCCCAGGCTCAGGCGCGTTGATAAAACCGTGCCGCAAGTGAATAAATGAACAGTTTCACAGCCAGACCCCGGAGCCTGTCTTCAGCACTCTATTTCTCGCAATTTTGCCTGCCATAAAGCACCAACCATCCCACTGAGAGAAATTACAATATGTATGTATACATATGCACTTGTGTCAGTGTGAGAAAGACAGAAATAGAGAGGTAAACAAAGCTTTTATCTCATCGCACAGGCTTATTATCTTGCAGAACTTTAACAAAAGATTAAAGAAGACACCACCCACAGTGGCTGGGCATCAGCACTACAGAGGCCTAGGAGACTACTGGGACCACCAGCCATCCTGCCAATAGGTGTCGTGATGAACGAATGCGTTTCCTGTTGTAAAGAAAGGCATTTTGTCAGCTATTACATTTGTGTTCATATGACCCATTGTAGAAAATACACCCCACTACAAACCTACACTTACCCTGTAGACATATATTCTCTTCTGCACACAGATATTATCACAAATGAGATGCTTTTGATAATTTCAACATAGACCAAGTGTGAAAGAGCTACTTAATCTGGAGTTTAAATCATCATCCCTAAACCCTGTTCAGACTGGATTCGTTTATCAAACACATCTCCTTGGTGATAGAATAGGTATGCAAATGAGAAAAAATGACCGCAGGCCATACGATCAGAAATCTAATGGCTGACAATACTGTGAATATAAAGTATCACTTAACACTGATATCACTTCTTCTGCTATCATTTTACTGATGTGGAGAGGACTGAGATGGGATCACCTAGACCAAAGAAATGATCTTGAGATCAAAACATCCAATGTTTCATGAATCAAGAAGTGTTTAATATGAATATCAGGCCAAATACAGTGAGCGGCAGCAGTCAAAAGATGTCTTGTTCAGTACAAGGCTGGAAAAGCCAAGGAGATGCATGTTTACATGGGTCTAGCAATGATCAGGCCACCACTAAGTTGCATGAAAAGCAGTTGGTCATTCAGCAGTTGGTCATTTATAAGAGTATGAGAGAGAAAACAATGAGCATAGTCAATCTAGACAAAAGTAAATTAACTAATTAGACCTAGGAGAAGTGGGACTTACCGTAAGTGAACTGGGCTAACATGGGATTTCTCACTGGTGGCTGAAATCACCTCTTGGTGATAACACTCTTCTATCTGGACAGCAATATAATGACCGTAGGCTGTGCGAGTTTCCAGTGGGTTGTGTTTTCTACAAGCTGAAATTTGTGCTTCAAATATGGCCATGTAATTATGATCCTAAAAGCTAATTCGGTGCTTATGTGAATATAAAACATCGCTTTATATGTTTAGCTTCTGTTATAATCGACCCCGTTAATCATCCTGAGTGATCTTAGTTTTGTAATTGACCTTAATTTCTTTCACACTTTCCCAGCATGGAGAAGATAGGGCACTAGACCAAGTAAACTGAACTCTCCATCATTTCACAATGATGTTTAATGTAAATATGTGCTTTTGGAGGCTGATACGGTAAGTAGCAGCAGTCAAACCTTCAACATCTGCTCAGAGAAACTACAGAGGTGTGTATCTTGGTGGGACTAAAATGATAAGACCACCAGACTTTGATGAAAAACAGCCTGAAATGTAAAAATAAGACTGCAAGGCCACTCAGCTCACCCACAGTAGACTGCAGTGGCAATGAGGATGGTGAAGGTGAAGTGCATTAATGCGGACACTAATGGACAACCCAAGTTAAAATGTCATTTTCTTATTTTTTTTCTTGTAGTCGACTGCAGACATGAACACTCTGCCTCTCTGCTAATCACCCGATTCTTTGTTCACGGCTCTTTAGGTTGGGTATTAAATGGAGTAAACTTTAATTGTGCTTGTTTGCCATGTCTTCATCTGTGGCTCAATATTTTTGCTGTACTGTTTTGTTTCGTCTTGTTTTCCTCCAGAATAAATCTTGTATTGTTTTCTGCTTGCTCTGAGCATTTAAAGGCTCCTGCAAAGGAGGCAGCTGAGAGACAATCAGCCACTCTAACTACTCAACTGACATCTCCTTCAGCCTTTGAATCAAGCCCAGGGCTTTCTGCCATGTCCAGTAAACTCAGTTGCAATAAGACCCTGATTGCAAAAACGTACTCCTGAGATGTTCCCATTGTATTCACCATCCCGACGAATGCTCCACCCTGACCGAGATTAAAGACATGGCCATATGGCTAGATTACTTACAGCTTTAACCCTTAGAACACAAGCACAACAAATGGTAAATTCATGTCACGTGGCAAAACAACTCCTTATATGGAAGTTCTCCCAGTTTGAATCAATGCTCGAGGTGTCAAATATCATGCTGAGCTTTGTTTGGTGTTCCTCTGTCACGTAGAACCAAAGTTACTATAAATTTTAAAAACATGTAATAATAAAAAACACCACTTGTGTTTTAAAAAATGGCATCACACACAAATGAACATAAAGAACAAAAATGAACAAACACAAGATCTTTAAACCCAAAAGAACTTCCAGGATAGTCTCCGCCCACAAGAGGGTGGGGAAAACCAGCAGAAAGCGGGGGTGCAGAGAGCGGCCAAGCGGCGGCGCACCAAGAGAAAGAGCCAATGGCGAGCATGTAGGAGAACAAACACCGGTTCTAGACTGTTTTACACCGTTTATATTTACTGAAATCAGAGTTTACTGATACTCTCTATTAGTTCTGAGGGTAAACACCAGTTCTAGACTGGTAAACACGGGTTATATTTACTGAAATCAGAGTTTACTGATACACTCTGAGTTCTGAGGGTAAACACCAGTTCTAGACTGGTAAACACGGATTATATTTACTGAAATCAGAGTTTACCGATACACTTGGAGTTCTGAGGGTAAACACCAGCTCTAGACTGTTTTACACCATTTATATTTACTGAAATCGGAGTTTACTGATACACTCTGAGGATTAAAACTTCATGTTACCATCCCCAGGCTTGAGGTTAGCAAGCTCAAGGCCATCACCTAACTGCTGATTTTGCTCTCTATTTCTGAACCATAGAAAACAGTAGTGGGTGGAATGAGCCAGCACTCATTTTCATTCTTTTGTTGGCTTGTAGAAATATTCTTCTGACTTTGGGTCAGTTTGTGTCCTTTTCCTTTTGCCCAGGAACTTCCTGTGGGGAAAATGTCATTAGGCGTACCACCAACTGCCCTCCTGCACTGTGAACAGGAGTCACTGAGCACACAGGCAAAACCAGAATCACACCCAGGGAGCAGCAGAGGCAGCTTCTGTCCATGCTTTGTTTATGCTGCAGGGTTGTATGTTTGCCAGTTGCAAAGCTTGCTTTGAGAAGATCTTTGATGATATGTGCAACAATAATATGGTATTAGGTTGGGTTCCTCCTGTTTGTCCTGTAGATGCTGCCACTGAGTAAAATGATCACATATGTTGCACATGTGCATTGCCAGAGGATCCCAGGACTGTAAATAAACTAGTGAGTTGTGTAACAAGTATCATGAGCAGGATAAATAGAGATCTGATTAAAGAGTAAAATTCTACTTATTGGCCCAAAAGCACAGAAAGGAAAAAAAGATGTACACAGTCTGGGCAATCTTAGCCTAAGTTTAGCTTGCATTTAAATTTAAATGACATTTAAATTACTCACTCAATATTGTAAAGACTGTCTTCTTTCATCTCAGAAACACATCTCAGACTGTGACTTAACGTTACTTTTGTTTTCTCACACTGAAACGCATTTTCACTGGATTCCCTAAAGACAAGATGAACAGAGACCAACACATAATTTCTACCAGGGATACTCTATTTTAAAAATTGATTTTAAATGACTGTCCTCAGAGCATTGGACAGAATGTGTTCCAAACACATCCCTAAGATCATCCAGCACTGGACTGTTAAACATCTTTTCTACCTGTGGCAATAGGACCCTATAACTCCGCCCCATTCTGTAGGTGACCTTTATGCCATTCTGTGCATAATCGGATTCATGCAATATAAATACTTTAATCTGTGAATTGACTGAATGGGAATGTCATCCCCTCATCATCTGCTGCTATTTTATTGCATCTATTTTATCCTTATTGGATTAACACTAAGTCACTTTCATAGCTGTTTGCACTACTGATCTGCTGGTACAGTACACTAAGTCTAACACACAACAGCGTTACAGTGTTACAGTTGCTGCCCTATTGTTTATTGCCTATTTAAAAAAACAAATCTCTATTTTCATATTTTATTCTCTTTTGTTGTACTGAGCATGTTAATGACTCAATAATTTCCCTCAGGATAAATAAAGTTATTTTATCTCAAAAGTCAAATTCAAGAAATCTGGAGAAGCAGTTTCAAATATCTGGAACAACCTGCCCTCAGGCTCATTCTCTTAGTATTTTTAATAAACTGCTGAAAACGTACCTTTTTGTCTGAGTCATTCATACATTTTTTAAATTATATACAGTTATTCTTATATTTCATTTTTATTTTTATGCATCTTTTTACTTCTATTTCTATGATCTTGTTTCGTCTATGTTGTATTTGCACTTCTGATAAAGCACTTTGAGTTGTATTGTAAATGGTACAATACAAAAAAGGTTTATTACTATTTTTACTATTATTATTATTATTATTATTATTAGTAGTAGTAGTAGTAGTAGTAGTAGTAGTAATAGTAGGAGTAGTAATATTATTATCATTAGTGTTATTATTATTGCTCTTTTTCATATCCCATGTTCTTATAGGTTGATTTTAGTGTTACACATCTTTCTAACTGGCTCTGCTGGGACTGTTAATGTAAGACAGGCACATGGCCAGAACCATTTGAAAACCATCGAGGCCACATGCCAGCTGCCTCTTCAAATAGACACCCTGAACAAAGATCCCATCGCTCAGTGAGGGTCCAGGAACCAACTGTCAGCCTTTGTGTTGGGCCACATCATTCAGATAAATTATCTTTTGTCATCTGTTCTTCTGATCATATTTTTTTTGCATAACTTTGGTTGGTTTTCCATGATCCTCACATTATCTGGACACAAAGGGAGGTTGTGACTGGTCCACATTCTGCACCTGCACCACGTAGACCATTAGCAGGGTTCTGTCTCCAGAGAAACAGAATCAGAAAATCAGAATCAGAAAACTTTATTGATCCCGGAGGAAACTGCTTATGCTACAACAGCACAGACACACACAGACAATATAAAATATAAAGCCAAAAAACTGAAATGAATATGTTCTGTACTAAATACACTATACTATATACAGTAAACCTGCGGTTCAGCAGTCGTGAATTCAGTCTCTCATTGATTTTTCCTGAGAACTGAACTAATAATTGTTTGTGGAAACCCCCGCACTAACGTGGAAACCGCAGATTACCTCCGCATTGTTTTTGCTCTTGTGACGTCCAGGCCTCCTCCGCCACGCCCCCTCGTCCTCACTCTGGTTGTTTATGTTTGGGCACGGTGGTTAGCAAAGCAGTCAGACACCTGAACGGAATGAGCCTCCGCTGCTCAGCGCCGCCCCAAACATAAACAACCAACACGAGGACGAGGGGGCATGGTGGACAAGACCAAGACGTCACAGTCAGCTGTACTCAGAGGTTGGAGGTTTGAAAGTAGCCAATCCGAGAACATTATTTATTTCTCCTAGCTGCTGATTGGCTGCTGCCCTGTGACGCTGCAGTCCAGAATTTCCTCTGTGGAGCGTCTTGAATGTTCTCGTGTTTTTCGTTTTGTTCTTCTTAAAGCCCTGTATTTTTATTACTGTAGATTAAATTAATTTATTACTGTATTTACCTGCTTATACCAAAGAAAACAACAGTGCATACCAAAGACAACGTACATGCATGAATTACAGTACAGTCTATACAGGGGTAACATCGGTATTTACATTCTAGCACTGCAACAGCAGTTTAGTGAAAACTGTACAGTACGGACATGGTTTTATCTTTATATTTTCTTTAAGGGTAAAGTATTAAGCTGAGTTTAAAATGAAATTTAAGTATTTTGGGAGCATATTTGGGGACATATTTAGGGTTTACACTATAAAAATAGGCTTTCGCGTTTTTTCACTATATTCGCGGGTGCTCATGGAATGTAACCCCCGTGATAAGTAAGGGTTTACTGTACACCAAATGATGTGGTCAGTAAGAGAGGTTGATATATATACAAAAATACATTAATTAAAATACTACTAAAGTAGTTTAGTAGTCAAATAAATAGTGGTTTGGAGTTTGTTCTCTATACTGAGTCAATTATATACTAAGCAATATACTAAGCAATTGCACATAATAATAAAGGTAATGCGCGCAATGACAATGATTCAGCAGCGTATTAATAATTGCAAATTTGGAAAATTGCACATCTGAGAAAGGCTGGCAATCAATAAAATTAGGTCATTCCCAGATAAGTGCAGAGACCTTGCTGAGGTGTTCAAGCAACGTCAAGGTTACGGAACTTTCCACGACTCCATAACTGAGGAGCTCCTGTTCAAATGTTCACAGGTCTTCTGTCCATCAAAGAGATAAAGGTTATGAGAGATCGATTGAAGATTCCCTCAGATGAGGACTCATCACACTATTCACTTCTCCAGTTTTCACATTTCTTTTTTTGTGAGGAAAAAACAATGGTGGTCTTAAGCTTAGTAGTGACTATCGTGAGCAGAACTGCTAGAGAATCCTTGAAACTGTCTTTGGTGTCCAGCATGCTGAAGCAACTGTGTGGGGAACACAGTGGACCCTTGAAGCATCTGCTTTATTTGTATCTTTTAAAAAGACAACTGAATGAGCACCGTTTGTGTCCAACATAGGTACTACGAATATCAAGTAATGCCTGGTGGATTGGCCAATGCACCATTTGTGTTCTAGTTCTCCAGGACTTGCTCAGCCTGTTTGAGGTGCATTGGTGGCTTTCTGATCTCCTTGGAGAACCATAAGGAAGACACTGACCATCAGATCACAGATTTGTACCAAGTTATCGTAACACAAATTGTATATAAATACTGGTCAGACTTTTTTGCTAGGATTTATGTTGGGTGCAGATACTGTGTGCAAGGAGATACAGAAGGTCCAGGACTGCCATCAAGACAACCTGAGGATTCCAGAGGTTCTTGGGGTGGACTCATTTCTATGTGCACTTCATCAGGAACATTGTTGCTGCATCTCCAACAATGTTCATCTAAGGTGTGCTGACAGCCTCTCCGGTTCTCAGGGCCAAGGCACCAACACAGGGAAAAGAACAATATAAATATAATTTAAAATTTAAAAATACATGTCAAATAAAATCTCTACAGAAAAATACTCCGTATGAAAGGCAGTATGCTGTATGGTGCGTTGGTCACCATACAGAGAGGTGAAAATAAATACTATAGATAAGTATATAAATGCTAAATTACTACTAAATTACCCCACATAAGTAATTTACTGTTTAACAAAAATAGTGGTTTGGAGTTGTTCTCTATACCAAGTCTGTTATTGCACATAGCAGAGATCAGTAGTAGATAAGTGTTTCTGACATAAGTAGTGATGTTGTACATGGTGAAACTATTGTACACAATAACAAGATATTGCAAATAATTGTAATGATTTGGAACACAATAAGAAGTTACACATCTGAATAGCAGCAGGTTATTGCACAGGTTGTTGTGTTACTGTTCAGATAGCGCTCACGTGGTTGCCTTCTACTTTAGAGAGGAACTTCAACTGAAGCCATTGCTCAAAAAAAGACAGCCCTTGACTGAGAACCCATACTAAGATCAGAATGTCGTGGGTTCGATTTCCAAGACTGCTAGTGACACCTTTGAGGTACCCTTGAGCAAGGTACTGTGCCCGCACACTGCTCCCTGGGAGCTTTGTTCCTGGCTCCGGACTGCTTCACTTGTTGAATAAGTTAAATGGTTTAAATGGGTTAAATGGGTTGAATGTAGAGGCAGAATTTTGTGCTGTTCACACTGTGTGCTGTAATGTGTTCATGTATGACAGAATGATTACTTTCACTTTACTTCATGATCTGATATGCCGCACATGTGAACATGACATCATCTGATACACTTTGACATGCAATAACCATCTAAGACTGATGTTATTTCACAACTTGCATCAGACTTAAACTGAAGTAGCAGTGAATCAGAGGTTAGTTCAGGATGCACAGGCAGACTCAAAGGGTTTGCATTACATTATTGTAAAGTAAAAGGCCATTTGGATGTGCAAAAAGACAGATTTACTCCAGCAGGCTAATAGGATAATAAAGTGTCGTTCTCCTTTACTAAGAATGGAAACAGCTAGGCCACTAAATGCTTCCCTCTGGAAGTGAAGGGCTGGGTGAGATTAAAAACATAAATTTGGATCCTTGTATCCATAGTAGCCTTTCTGCCCTCAGTACAAACACATCACTTTGAATTACCTTGCTGCAAGTATTTGCTAGGATTACATAAAATCTGGAGTGCAGGCAGTGGCCCATCGTCTTTAGTCTTGGACCCAGGAGGCCCCTGTGCTGCAGAGTGAAGAGTTTTTTCAGCTCATACAGACCTGGTTCCACTCATGAGCTCGTAATCAGGCTTGTCTCGAGCACTAACACCAACTGCATCTCAACAAAAAAATATAATTTAATAATAAATTAAATTATTGACAGACTTGCTAGAACACCCACAGTCACGCAACACCACCAACACTGGGAGAGTGAAGGTGCTTCCTTCGAGTTATGTGGAGCTTCATCACATCACCTCAACCTGCCACAAACACAACATCACTGCAGAGACTCAACATGCTTGGAGGAGAATGCTTATCTCCAATACTGTTACATTAGATAACAAATACCTGTGCTCGTTAGCATCACTTTGAGTGATGGTGGGAGAGGTAGGACTACCCTACACACCCAGAGAGAGAGAGAAAGGGCAGTTATACTGAGTGATGGGGGATAGGGAGGACCACCCTACCCACCCCAGAGAGAGAAAGGACAGTTATACTGAGTGATGGGGGAGAGGGGGGACCACCCTACCCACCCAGAGAGACAGAGGACAGTTATACTGAGTGATGGGGAGAGGGAGGACCACCCTACCCACCCAGAGAGAGAGAGAGGACAGTTATAC
>JBBIGA010068004.1:0-12155 GCA_037576975.1 Alestes dentex
GGCTGGTCTGTTCCTCCTGGGTTGGCAGATCCTCCTCAAACACTCACTTAACCTGGTGATGAACAGGTGAGGTGGTCCAAGTGTGATCCAGGTGTGTTTGAGCAGGAAAATTAAACTGTGCATAGCCCAGGACCTCATTTGGACACCCCAGCTCCATGCATTCAAATGGTTCTTTTTGATGTTCACAGTTCTATACAGAACCACTGTTTACTAATGAACTCTTTAGACTCAGGTTTCTGATTCTGATTTTGATTTTCAGCATGTACCAGTGACCGGAGCAGGTTGGAGAAGATCAGCTCCACTGTAGAGACAGCAGTAGCCATGGCTTCATTCAAGCGAAGCACTGAGAAACCTCTCATCAGGAGAAGGAACACCAGGATTCCATGAAGTGAGCGAGAGAGCTGTGAAAGACAGAAACTTCTCAGAAATTACCATTATTTATACACCCTCATAATATAACACATTGATGATGATGGCAGATGTCAGGGATAGGAGGTGCTCTCTCTCTCTCCGTCTTTGGTCTTGGTCTTGTCTTGGTCTCGGAGCCCTCGGTCTTGTCTTGGTCTCGCTGTCTTGGTCTTGCTGTCTCAGATCGACACAGTGGTAGGGAGATTTGGAGCCAACAGTATCCACGACACAAAACGTAACGTTCGATAATACAACATTATCAAAATACGCAAGTGTAGCGCTAGTTAAACGTTAGATCCAGCATCACATTGAGCTTTAAGCCTAGTCTGTCAGTTACAGCAATGTCAGCAGTAGTAGGCTAGTCAGTAAGTTACAGAAATAATGTCAGCGAATTCTTCACCAGGCACCTGGAATGTAAACACCCTGGATAGTAAGCTAGCGAGTAGCCATCTACACATCTTCCAACTCTTTTACCTACCTTTCCAACCTCAGATAACCAGACCATGTATATGTATTATTGTTATTTATCATGTGTTCTTCTCACACGCGCGGTATAAATTATTTTGGGACAGATTTTTTTTGCAAGCTTCTCTGCAGACTTAACTTTTCTGGTGAAGAGTGTAACTACATGCTAAGTACAGGTAGCGAGCTTTATTAGTGGCTATCGGCTACTTAAACATTAACAGTTTTCACTAACTTTAGACATTTTGGCGAATTCATTGAGCAGAAATACAGTAACCCCCTTTTCTCGCCGGGGTTACGTTCCAAGAGCACCGGCATATAGTGAAAAACCGCATTGTTGTTGTGTGTTTTGGTTTAAAAAAGTGTCTTAAAATGCCTATTTCTTTTGTGGAAACCCTAAATATGCCCCCAGATAGGGTCCCAAAACACTTTAATTTCATTTTAAACTCAATTTAATACATTACCCTTAACGAAAATGTGAAGGTAAACCCGTATTGGTACTGTACAGTTTACACTGAACTCCTGCATTGCTAGAATGTAAATACTGATATTTAGCACAGTAAGGAAGGATGGGCATTTCAAGAGTGTCTCTATAGCACTGCTAGGCTAGCTATACATCTACAAATGAAGTATAACTGAAATCAGTTACATATTTCCCATTCTTTAGACAGTTGTTGGAGGTGTTAGCTGTTTTCTCAGATGAGTTTGGGACCAGTCAGTACCCCTCATGTCAGTCCTCAGCAGCACACAAAAGTCAAAGTCAATCAGCACACAAAAGTCTTATTTTTTCGGTCTCGGTCTCAGTCTTGGTCTCGTCTCGGCTTTGTCTTGGTCTTGACTCAGTTGGTCTTGGTCTTAGTCTTGGTCTTGTCTTGGTATCGATACCCTCTGGTCTTGGTAGTGTCTTGGTCTTGGTTTAAGCGGTCTTGACTACAAGTCTAGTAAATACAGTAATAAATTCATTTCATTCACAGTAATAAAAATACAGGACTTTAAGAAGAACAAAACGAAAAACACGAGAACACTCAAAATGCTCCAGGGGAGAAATTCTGGACTACAGCTGCCAGAGATGCGTCACAGGGTAGCAGTCAATTAGCAGCAAGGAGAAATAAATAACATTCTCGGATTGGCTACTTTCAAACCTCCCGCCTCTGAGTACAGCGGGTATTTCACCAACCCGAGATGCGCTTTGTGTTCATTCGACAGTACCAAAAAAGTTAGTTATATTTTATACGGAAATGTAGCCTAATTCACATTAATATTTCCATTACAAAATTAGTAAATTATATTTTTCTTAAGAATTTAGCACTCAAATGGATGAAAAATGATATATTCCCATGAAAAAAGCAAAAAAAAAATCTGCGGATATCTGCAGATTCCGCGAAGAATTATTAGTTCAGTTCAAAGAAAAAATCTGCAAATTACTGAATCCGCGAATGCTGAATAATGCGAATAAGCAGGGGTTTACTGTATGTATGTATATATACATAACAGTGAACTAGCAAGGGTTAACCAGTGGCATTTCCATTTTTGTGACCAGTAACTTTACCAAGCTCATTAATCCATACATTTCAGCATACCCTCTTGTCATCTAACAAGATGAGCAACGATGAGCTGGGGTAATCTCAGTGGATTACCTGTTCCCAAGAAGATACAAGACTGACGTCAACAAATGTTTTATAGTCGTCCCTCTGCAGGCGTTCGACTGCGTCTGCGGTGACTGTGAAGTGATGTGCTGAGCAGCTGAAGCTCAAAAGGCTGGTAAGAAGTGTTATCACCTGCAAGGAACAAACAGAGTTTGTGCACATATCTGTAAAGTGACTGATATCAGGAGGAATGAATAGTATCTGAGCTCACCTGTAACCAGTTCCACAAGTTCATCCAGTAAAGCCATCCTCTCTGAACGAGAAGACATATTTGATAGTATAACTGAAGCAGTGTGAGGAGGAGGAAGACAAGCTGGGTAGGGAAGAGGAGAAAAAAGTAATACAAGTACCAGCCTTGTTTACAGAATTACAGAGGGAGAACAAAAATATTAAAGATATTACATTAACATAATTACCAGGCCCATCCACTCTACAGTTACTTTCACTGTCAATTTTATCAGCTCCACTGACTGTACAGGTGCACAGTTTACAGGTACCGACTGTGGTTCATCTGCTTCTCTATATCTCCAAGACCCCCTTTACCCATTCATTAATGGTCAGGACCACCAGAGAGCAGGAATTATTAGGGGGGTGGATTGTTCTCAATACAGCACAGACACTGACATTGTAGTGTGTGTGTGTGTGTGTGTGTGTGTGTGTGTGTGTGTGTGTGTGTGTCTAGCTTCTAAAACCTCCTGAAGACTCCTCTGTTTAGTGAGCATCACCTCTCCTGATCTATCTTCCTGTACTACTCCTACATACAGATCTGGCACTCAGTACTCTCCTCTGGTTCTCACACAGTCCTGAAATTCGAATGTTTCCTTGTATTGTGAGTTGCTTTGCATGAGGCATCTGCCAAATGAATGTAATGTAATGTGTGTAATGTAATGTGTGTATGTGTAGAACTGTTTGCAGGTTGAAAAGGTCCTGGGAGGCTTTGGACACAAGTTGCTGGAAAGGATAAGGTGAATTTGTACTACTGTGATAAAGGCAAGGAGGGTTAAACTTAAACTGCACTTACAGTCTATATTGTTTTATGACACCTCAAAAACAGTCTGCTACATTTGTTTGAAGTATTTGTAATGTTTTCTCATGGTAAAACATTATGAATACTTAAAACAAATGTAAAAGGCTGGGCCCAAACTTCTGGCCTGTAGTGTACATTAGGAGGGTTTTTATAGGTAATTTGTGATACATAAATATATGACGTTTCTGGATAATAACACTAACCCTAACACACTGTAAATGTTTTTATTAGCAAAGAATTTGCTAATTCATTTTTGCTAAGCGAGAAGCATGCAAATGCAGAAAATCTCAGTGTGTGCAAAACCTTTGATTCGCAGCATACACATCGTGTTTCAGTATTCAGAGTGGTATTGTTTCAGATAAGAAACAACACACACTCGCTGCCAGCTGTGGTATCTAATCTAAACTTAAACCTTAAATTAAACTGCCATAATGAGCCCGGACACTGTTCTGAATATCAAATGTCATGTGATAGAACAGATAAGATAAGAAACAGGTGCTGTTTTCCCACCTCAGCAGCCGTTAAGGTGTACTGGAGGGGCGTGGCTGGGCTGTAAAGCATGGCGGAGTGTGTGAAGACTGAAGGCCAGAAGGTTCCTGTGGGTGTCTGTTCTCCCAGTATAGAGACTGTGCTGAAGAGGTTATACTGAGGGCTGTATAAGGTGAACTGGACCATTACAGCTCTGGTGTTTTGGCCCGTCCAGACTGAAGCCTTCAGCTTCTGAAGAGTACTGGACACATCAGAACTGGAAGGAGACAACAAAAAGTACAAGAGCAATTCCTCAATTAAGGCTGCATGATACGGAGAATATAGCCCTGAGATAAACATCATCCAGCTCTCACAACACACTGTACACACGTGTGTGTGCAGTATTGTGTGAAGTGTGTGTGTGTGTGTGGTGTTGTGTGAAGTGTGTGCGTGGTGTGTGACAAAGGGGTGGTGGTAACTCAGTGGGTAGGATACTTGCCTCTGGACCAAGAAGTCACAGGTTCGAAGCCTACCTTCAGCACCACCGCTGGGTTCCCCAAATTGCTCCAGGGAGTCACACAACACACCACACACTCACATTTGGCTAAATGCCTTAAATGTGAGAGTGTTGTGTGAAGTATAAGACATGTGTGAAGTATGAGACGTGTGTGTGCACTGTTGTAAGCGTGTTGCTTGAAGGGGGTGTGTGCATATCTGAGGGTGTGTGTATGTGCATACGTGTGTGTGTTTTTGTGTCTCTGTGTATACGTGTGTGTGTGTATGTTTTATTATAATTTGATCCTGACCTGTTTTTTCCCAAATCAACACGAATTCCCGCTCCTTCATAACAGCCAAATTTCCCACACTGGAGGCCTGAACATCTGAAAACCTGGAAAGAAGAAAAATAAAATCTTCTATTTTCAATTTCTTTTGCATCACTTCATCGACAAGACACACCTCAGACTGGAGAAAAACTGAGACATGCATTAAAAATAATTTAAATAACCAGCGGTTTAATAGTTTACCTGATAAGAGGGGTTTATATATTCCAGCTTTGTCAGTTCTGGATCTCCAATGGGAGAGAAAATTCCTGCCTGGTCAAGAACATCAGGATGAATCACAACAGAGATTAATGAGAATGATAAAGAAACTACAGTCATAAAGAGCCAAAATCATATTAGTTACTAATAGGGGCGTCACGCGATTGAAAAAATAATTTAATTAATCACATTAATCTGTGATTAAATAATCTAAATTTATCGCATACAGTTTTTTTCTGTAAAATTATTTAAAATTTTTAATGAATTTTGGCATACGAGTGAATGAATAATCAACATTACAGACTTATAACGTCTATTTATTTAATGCACTGTTTCTGCACTGTTCATGTGCAGTGATGGTCACAGCAATCAAAAACATGACCTAACATGCTCAGGGAAAAAATTAAAAATGCTTCAGCAAGAACACTGATAGAACTAGGTTCATCTATAAGGTGCAGTTTAAGACAATGTCCATTTTAATGTGGGGGCATGCAGCACTCAGCGTCTTGCGTGCTTCACTCATACGTCACCTCCTAATATAACAGGTCTGGTGTTCTAATGAATTATGCTAATCTGGGAAAATGCTCCCTTTAAGTTCATACAGTTTGTAACACAGATAATGATGAGAAATAATACGCATAATCCGAGAAAAACATCTTTTCTTAAATGAGAAGAGCCGAGATAGATAGACAGATCTTCACAGGTGCATAGAGCCGGTTTATACAGTCAGGTTCTAACACGGAGAAATGCTACCATAAAGCAGGACACAGGCTACTCCAGATCATGCCATGCTTACAGCTTGTGGTGATTCTGGACAGTGCTGATGTTTACTAGCTTCAGATTTCATTCTACAAACTGCAGAAAAAAAAAAGTCATTTTAGAATCAGAATCAGAAAACTACTGATCCTAGAGGAAACTGCGCTTTTCACCCTTTTCAAATGAATGCAGTTTCAGGAGAAGAAACTTTCAGTCTCCATACAGTGACCAAACCATACGATACTTCATATGAGACTTCAGCCCACGTCCCCACATATATCCATCCCCTCATCCATGCCCTGCACTCGCCTTTTCCTTTCTTTTGTTCATCCCTTTTTCCTCAGTACACTTTCATTACATTTCTGTTTACATTTTAATGAATGGAGTTCTTCTCACTACATATCCACAAAGCTTCATATGTACCTCAGGGCAACTCACCCATCACAGACATGATATCAGGGATGACCCACACTCCTCTTTTTCTTGTCTTTCATCATCCCTTTATCCTCTCTCTTACCAGTAATTGTTGGAGGCTCACCTCTAGGTAATTGCTATGGTATACAGGGTGTTGATATGGAGTTTCTGGATGGTTTCTATTATATAAATGGTGGTTGCTATAGTGTAGGAGGTGGTTGCTATGGACTTTTTAGGCATCTGCTATGGTGTAGGGCACAGTTGCTATGGATTTTCTGGACAGTCGCGATGGTGTAGAAGGTGTTGCTAGGGCATTGCTCGGTGCTTGCGGTGGTAAAGGAGGTAGTTGCTAAGTAGTTTCCAGGCAGCTGCTGTGGTGTAGGAGATGGTTGCTATGGAGTTTCTGAGTGGGTACTATGGTGTAGGAGGTGGTTGCTGAGGTATAGGAGGTGTTTACTTAATAGTTTCTAGACAGTTGCTATGGTGTAGGAGGTTGTTGCTATGGTAGGTTGTTTATTGGTGGCAGGCCCATTTCAAAATTTCTTCAGGAATTTTCTGTCTAGTTATTAAATCTTACCCTGTCAATGCCATTACGAGACGAGTTTTTTTGATAAAGCCCCTCTAGAAGTGTATTTCCCATCCAGGTCCACCAGGTGTCAGTCTTCTGAATGGAGTCCTGCATTCTGTGTGAATCCCTATAAAACAGAGCTCCTTTAATACTTTAATTTATGCAGTTTCTAATGTTTTTTTTTATTAAATCTGTGATATTTACCATGTAAACTGAGTTCTGATCACCTCATTCACATGCAAAGAATCACTTGAGGACTTTCCATAAGCCATGAACCCAGCTATGGACAAGGTGATCACATATAACCCCAGCTCCCTGTGAGAATGAGATATACCGATATCATATCATTCAGAGAAGTGGTTAATTGTAGAGAAATTTACAGGCTCTGATTTCTTTCCAGTGGAGGTGAATGGAACCAGATGTCTCCAACACAAAATCCCCAGTGAAGCTCCACATGTCTCTGAGTGTTTATATGGATGTTGATGTTGCTAAAATAGTGATTCTGAACTAAATCACTTGTCTTAGGGGACTATTTTGCCACACCACACCCTGCATGTATCCCTCCACCAATGTCTCAGAAGTGAGACTTTGCTGCTTGAACCATTCGATGGAATAACATTCTCTAGAGTGGCTTGGAAACATTTGAAAATGTTTTCTTGATTTTCTAAGTAAAAAAAGTTAACACATCCTATGAAACAAACCTAAATATGGCCCTTTTAACATGTTGGATCAAATAAAACATAAAATATAAGCCACACAGACGACATTTTACATTTCCATTTACGCATCTTGTTTGTTAAGACCAGAGTCTTTGATTTGTGTAATGTCAGGCCTAGTTCTAGATTTTCCCAACATAAATGTTGGAATGTCAAAGTGTTAGTACAGTTATTCTCAATTACCAAACACACTCTGAACTGCTCTGTTAACATCTTAACCATCAAATTATGCAAGGATGTTTGGTTTAAAGGTGGAATTCACCTTTAAAGTACTTCGTATCAATACAAATTAATGTTTGTAGGAGGGAGGTCAATTTTTAAATAATGTTTACATATTAATAATAAAGAAGAGCGAGTTTTACCTTATGGCTTTCTGAATGAGGGTCCTCCTTTTAATTTGGCCTCTCACACATTTTAGCCATGTGGAAGTCGGTGGGCGAGCGAGCCGCAGGTATCTCGCTCTCTGGCGGTCTGCCAGCTCCTGTCAATCAAACATATTACTGAGCCAATAAGATTCAATTCTGACACAAAGTCACTTTAACGAAATGATCACAAACAGAAATAAACACTATATATATATATGCATATATTTAGCTCTGAATACGAAGTCTTTAGGCCAAAAACTGGATAATCAGCCTACAGTTAAAGGGGTGAAACCTATCAAATCAAAAATAAGAACCTAAATATTATTTGTGTTGCATTTTAATCCTGGCAATCCTTCTTTTTGATAAAGATGAAGGTATAAGTACAGTATAATTTAGTATCATATAATAGTCAAGTTGCCAAGTGTGTGGTCTGTACTTTCTCAAAATCTGCTCTGATCTCCTCCGGCTGGTGGTGGAAACAGGATGTGACATGTTTGTTGGAACACACTCCGCTCTTTTTATGAACTTTCAGCAGCTCCGCGAAGGGCTCGCCGAAAATGGAACTTTGATAAAAATAACTTCGTTCTCCGCACCGCAGAGCTGTACATATCGCTGCGATAATAATCTGCAAGGGGGAAAAAACCCTGCTTCACTGCACCATCAGGGTAAATACTAATAATTTCACACATGCAATGAATTAGATACTAAAAACAAGTAATTCTGTTTCAAATGTGCAAATATTTTCAGTATTAATGGAAGTGAAACAGCTTCATACTGGATTAAAATCACTGTAAAAATTACACACTGCAGATTCATACTGAATTAAAATCAATACACAATTACTACTGTTAGACTGCACACTGCAGATTCATACTGGATAAACTCAATTATTACTGTCAGACTGTAATAACTACTCACTGCTGATTCATACTGGATTAAAATCACTCAACAATTATTATTATCAGACTTTATAAACTACACACACACTGCAGATTCATACTGGATAAAAGTCCCTATACAATTATTACTGTTAGACTCCACACTGTGGATTCATACTGGATTAAAATCACATTTTTTTACTGCAGTATACAGTTATTACTGTCAGAGTATAAAAACTAAATGATACATAATCATGCTGGATTAAAATCTCTGCACTATTTTTACAGTCAGACTGAAGTGTAAATGATGTGAGGATCCACCATTGCTGGATGTGCTGCAAAAGCACAGAAGAGCAGAGAGAAGAAAACTGACTGAAGCCACAGGAAAGTCATTGTAGAGTTGAACCTGTGAAGGAAAATGTTTGTATTTTCATCTGATTTGCTGTGCCGCTCAAACATCATAGTTCTAAAATACCTTAATAATAATTTTAAAGACCTACTTTAATCCCAGAAGTCCAGTGATGATCATGAAAGTGAGGCACGAACATGACCAAAGAGCCCAGGTTATGTAGTAACACCAGGCCTGCAGAGTGCTGCTACTGCTGTGTCTACAAGACTCATGGTCCTTTAAGGAATCTTTTACTACAAAGGCAGATTAGTTCCATCAACACACACTGGAGATTCATACTAGACAAAAACAACCCACAATTACTACTATCAGACTGTAAGAACTACACACACACTGCAGATTCATACTGGATTAAAATAATTCCAGAGTGTATAACAACACACATTGCAGGTTCATACTGGACTGAAATCACGATTATTACTTTCTGACTGTAAAAACTACACACACTACAAATTCCTACTGGATCAAAATCACAGGTCTCATTGGGTTTGATTTAATGCACCTTCAGAGGAGCTTGACTGGAGACAGAACTGGCTGTGTTTGAGGTTTCCTTGGATTTTCCCACCGTTGTCTGGTATATTTTCTCCGGAATAGCCTTCGGTCAGTTTGTAGCCGGTCACACACTCAGAATTGCGGGTTTCCTTACAAGCCTGGATGCTTTGCTGAGGGACACAGGTTCATAACGCTTAATTGCTCAATGCATTTCAATGAGAACTCATTCAATTCATTAAAA
Organism: Alestes dentex; assembly: GCA_037576975.1. Lineage (NCBI taxonomy): Eukaryota > Metazoa > Chordata > Actinopteri > Characiformes > Alestidae > Alestes > Alestes dentex. The sequence continues at coordinate 9,891 of JBBIGA010068004.1, forward strand.
TGGACTGTTCTGGTACTAAAACTGATGGGCTGAGCTACAATTTAAGCCACTGTCAAAATACAACACATGTTCTCTATACATATTAATGCACCAAGGTATTAAAAACTTTCTGGCATTCGTGTCATGATCTTTTGTTAAGAAACTAAACCACCTAGCAGAAAAATGGCCTTTTCTTAATTTTAGTAATAAACTAAATTATATACTAGAACCGAAAAAGGGTAAAATGTGACAAAAAATGTTGACAATTTTTGTCACATTTAAAGACATTGTTTTCTGTGAGTGCCTTTGGTTTCTGTGGGAAAACTTGCATAAAATAACCTACTTATCTGTATACTTTTATATTGTTTTCTTCACTTTTGTTTATATTGTTTTAATTCAGGTTAAATCATACTTTACGCCTACTTTTCTTTTTTAACGTTTTTAGGCTCTGTGTATACTGTGCTACTGAAATCAGAATCAGAAAACTATGTTGATCCCGAAGGAAATTGTTTATGCTACTAAGCAGACACACAGAGACAAAAGCAATATAAAATATGAAGTCTAAATAAAATCAAATCAAATAAATACCACAAATACTACTGTATTATAAATATCATAAACACACATAGATAAATAACCTACTGCTAAGTTATTTTCTAGAAACACAAAGAGTGGTTTGGAGTTGTTCTCTATAAAATAAACATGGGTGTATTTAATCTTTTCTTATTTTGTAACTGTTTAATAAGATCATGTGTAACAGTGATTTTAATTTGCCTCATGACGAACCTACCCCTGTAATTGTGATAAAACTATTAAAATGTACTGTTTAGAGAAGATTATTGTTAGATTTGATCAGCCTACCTCACATGTCTCTCTGTTTTGTGTCCAGGCTGAAGTGCCGCCCCGGTCTGGTTCAGATGCTCTGCTGCTCAACAGAAGTGCATCACGATGATCTGTAGGAGCACAGCATCTTTATTATTTATGTATTACTACATAAAATAAATGGATTAATGCTACTACTATTGGTGCAAAATGGTTTTAGGTGCCTATACCTTCAACAGTGTAGATATTAGGCAGTCGGACTTTATACTGATCCCTAGAATGGCAGTCATTTCTGTGTGGCTGCAGATAAAAAGGATAAGACAGGAGGGCCACATTTCCACGGGCACAAGGAACTGCTCTGTACTGCAAACAAATGTATTTCTATTACAAATAAAGAGACCTGGACCCGAGCTGCTGGACTGCGGGGCTGAAAGCGGGCCGCAGCCGAGCTGACTGCATCACTGCTTTCTCATTGGTCGAAATGTTTCATCACAACATGGATAGAGGCCACTGTTTATTTACTGGCCACGCAAAAATCAACAACAGAGACACAAACTAACAACAGGCAAGCGGATGAAGCTCAAGCAACAAACTCCGTTACCGGACTGAGATACACTGGAACATCAAAACGTGCTGCACGTTCAGTACCATCGCAGTACAGTTCAGATACAGAACAGTTGCAGTAGACCTGGGGAAAAGTGACTTTAAGCAGAAAGATGGAAATGTAGCTTGTTGTTTTGGTTTCCTGACCTTGATGCGAAACAGGACTGACAGCAGGCTCCCCACTGGCAGCACAGCCAGAGCACGCAGCCCTGTTACCATGGAGACCAGTGACACGCCAATCAGGCCCAACTCTGAGGAGGACTGACATCAACATCAACACATCAGTGTCTCAACAGTGAAACCGAGGGATACACTAAAGAGATCACTGCACTTTCATAATGGATTAAAATCAGTACACAATTATTACTTTCCATTTGTAAAAACTACACACACACTGCACATTCATGCTGCACAGTCATGATCCCTCCACAGTTATTACTGTAAAAACTACACACACAGCAGAATTCACACTGGATTTAAATCAGCAGGCAATTATGGTCAGACTGTAAAAACTGCACACTACACATTTGTACTGGATTAAAACCGCTCATCAGTTATTTCTGTTGTACTGTAAAACTTGATTTACCTGCTCCTCCTGCAGAGAGATCAGAACTGTGTTTGCACACATGTAAGCCTGCATAAGCAGAAAGCACACACTCAAGCGCTGTGTGTGTGTGTGTGTGCTGTGAGACGGACAAGTGTAGACTGATAGCCACGGGTGGAATTCCTTTAAACACTCCTTTATGTGCAGCATCTGGATCCATAGGGAACACATTTAAACACACATACGCGCACACACACACACACACACACACACACACACACACACACACACACACACACACACACACACACACACAC
>JBBIGA010068014.1:0-12155 GCA_037576975.1 Alestes dentex
TGTAGTATCCTCCGGGAGCTCCGGCTTACCCCACATCACCAGAAACATGCATGCATTAGAGAGAGGTCAGTTGAGCACACTAAATTGCCCCTAAGTATGTATGTGAGTGTGAATGGTTGTCTGTCTCTTTATGTGGCCCTGCAACACGTTGGCCACTGTCCAGGGTGTACCCCGCCTTCACCCATGGCAGCTGGGATAGGCTCCAAATCAATAAATAATTCCCAATTCCTTCTGAAGCATTAAACTTTTTCTTGCTTAGCTGTGGTGCAGCAGTGTGAGTGACATACATTATTCATGCTCAGCATAGCTAGCCCAAACACACAGCTCCTAACTGCCTTGGCATTGAATGAACTGTCGTTCCGTGCCTCAAGAGAAGCCATGCAATGGTATGCCACCGAAGGCAGCATGCAGCAATGAACACGTTGCCATAGTGATAATGTACTGGTATAACAGTGGTGTTTCTGTGTGCAAGACAATGGGGGAATAAACTATGCTATCCTGCAAGCAGTTTTGAAGAAGCATGCATGTCTCCCTGGACATTAGATGGTGTGTTTTGTTTCACATGGACTCCAGCTGCAAGCATTCAGTTTGCTCTACCATTAGGTGGGAAACATGGAAAAATATAACTTGAGACTGTACGCAATAACTAATGTTAGCCAGAGACCACTTGTGGATGTAAGGGAACAGAGATTTAACAGTGTAGAGGAGCACTCATGCACTGTGACATCATAGCCACGCATCACCACACAGCATGAATGGCTGATTAAATTTGCTCATAAGTGACAAGAGTACTGAGGGAAAGCTAAGTAACAAACTGAGAGAGGGAGAGGAAGAATTACCAGTTTAGTCACTCAGTGAACCATGACATTCTAAATTGTGTTCAGGGGGGTTTGAAGGGTTTTGTAAGGAAAAAAACTCTTACCCCCTCACCCCCCCCCCCCCCCCCAATGTAGCCAATCAAGTTTGATGTTTGTTTACGTAGTTTCGTATTGGAGCTACCAGTTAGTGTGATCATTATGTGATTTGCAACTCAGTGTTACATACTGTTATGCAAAAAAAGATCACGAGTATGAACAAAATTTGGCCTTCAAAATGATTGGTTTCAGATAGACCATATAGTCCATTTTCACATATAGCGAGATGCCATGAAGTGTCATAAATCACGCAAGCAGGTCTATTAATTTAGCAACAGTTATGAGCAATGACAATTGGTCATTGGAGCATGGACTTCAGTGTAAAACTAAAGAAGCAAACTTTTGAAATCAAACATGTTTTATCTCATTGCAAGACACAATGGACTTGTCTATGTGGAACTGTGTTGTTCACATTTCACTTCATGCTGTACTCATGACAGCTAAGAAGATGCGGTGAGGAATGTAGATGTTGATGGGAAAACCAATGGGTTCAGGGTTTCTGGAGTGTGAAATTAAAGGCAAAGCCTCTCCCAGTTAATTTGTGACTAACACAGGTCAATAGGAGGTCATGGAACGAAGAAGCAGTTACTGCAGTTATTGTAACAAAAGGTTTATTTATTAATGTTGTCTAGATAATACTTAATATTTTTACAGTGCCAAGCTGACAGTGTTTCACACACTAGATCTAGCTTAAATAGACATTTAGAGTTTATAAGAGATTGAAACTGTATTTTGGGGTGTTGAATGTTGTAAGGTAAGTTGCAGTGTTACAGACTACTGTGAGATCCTGCTAGTCTTTGTGTGTTCTAGTGCAAATTTTCACCAGAAATATGTGACGTTTGTTTATTCACAAAGGCAGTCAGTTGGCCTTAGTTGGTGCCAATTCTTTGCCATTGCTTTGGTGTCTCAAGGACAAACTGATATCTAGAACACTTATGCTCTCAAGATAGCAGTACTAGTCATCTTGAAGCCTACATTTTGTCTGTATATTTGACTATTTTGTAGATAGCAAGAAGTGGTGAATTGTTGGGCTATACGCCTCCATTACTGGCAACCTACATGTTGCTCTAGTGCTAAACTAAAGTTGAGCTCATTCAAGCTGAGAAACTATACAGAGGTCAAAGATATGAACTGGCTCCGCGGTGGGGATATTGGGTACCATGCAAAATCAATTGTGGTTAACAAATTGGCCATGAAACCCAGCAATGTGTGTGGGTCTCTCCACAGCCCCCGACCTCTATAAACCTCTATTTAGGCAACAGCGATTGAAGGATATGGTCATGCTAGGTGTGAAATCAGCCTGGGATAATGCAATACCACACACAGAGACCAGCCGTTCAAACTCTCAGGTTTTCAGTTCTGAGTGTGAGAAAAATGGGAGTCATAGGGACATTTGTGAGAACAGCCTGCATTACCGTTGGTGAGGTTTTTTTTAATGGAATTACTGTAGTCTTATTGTAATCCTGTCTCACAGTGAAATGCAATTGTAAGTCATTATTAGACAGCTTATATATGAAGCTAAAGTAATGTGTGTGTGTGTGTGTGTGTGTGTGTGTGTGTGTGTGTGTGTGTGTGTGTGTGTGTGTGTGTACTTGCAGCTGCTGGAGGAAGCTTAAAGGAACATATTGTTTAGCACATCTCATTCTCATTCTGCCTGCATCTTTAGGAAACCTTGCTTAGTAAAGGGGTTGAGAGAGTGTGGCCCTAAAATACCCACTGCAATACACAAATATTTACCATTGTACTCAAATACACATTGCAGTGCTCAGATACACTGCAGGACACAAACACACTCACTGTACCACTTAATGTTCTTCTTAAGCCTTACAGGGTACTCAGATATGAGCTTCAGATTGTAAATACACACTGTAGTACTCAAAACTACTATTATACACTCCATCATGCTCCACTGTACTCTGTAATACTCAAATATACACCCTGTAGCACTCTGTATTACTCAACTATACACAGTAGTACTAAAATACATACTGAAAAACAAACTGTTTTACACAGATCTACTCTGTAGAAACATATACTGTAGTGTACAGAGAGTGTACTGCCAGCAAACAAGTGGAAAGTTTTCACCACGACATTGAAAAATGTATTTTTTCAACTGATTTTCTTTGTAATTCCCACTGAATGGAGGATGGAGGATGGAGGATTTTTGGAGGATTCATAGAGGATTTCTGTCCTTCATGAGTCACTCTGTCCTTCATCCCTGTGTGCATTCTTGGGGTGATCCACATGCGCCACCTGCTCTTTTATTATGAAATGAAAATGCTATGAGATTAGGCACTGAAAGACATATTGAATGTTTATCGTCCTCAATAATATAGCATGTCAGCTTATGTTATGACAAAATGCTTATGAATACAGGAGATGAGGTTTGAACCTCAATATTCAGAAAAGGCTTTGACTTTAAAAATCGTTTAAGAGTGTAAAATGTTCCAGAGCCCCAATGATCTGAAACTCACTGAAGCGGGACAAAAAAGAATGCAAGGCCCTCCCACTCCTAAGCTCTTGAACAGCTCTTGAGCGTCTTTAGTAAAGATGAAGTAAAGGTTAAGAGTACAATGCAGTGTGAGACTAAATTATAATGGAGTCAGGATAATGAAGTCAGCAGAGAATAATAGAGGGTTTTTTTCACACTCTCTTCTTCTGCAGCCCATTGGCGGTGGCCCACCCACTCCCACACATATTCTTTCCATGAAAAAAAGACTCCTGTCAGTCCGTAAGATGCAAAATGAACAGATGGCTTCTGTCTGATTTGAAGAAAAAAAAAAAAGGAGTAAAAGTGACTCAAGGTCAAAAGTGGTGTCATTGTGTTGCTGTCACTGTCATTGTAGGAGGCTGTTAAAATCTGGTGGATGAAATGACCACGTGTCTAATAATGATAATTTTCTACTTTTTTATCAACTTTTCCATGCTTTTGTTGGGATGTGTTGTCCTCTGTTTCATTAATTCCTTCATGCATTCATGTGGAAGCAACTTACAATACGAGGAAATGCTCAAGTGTCAGGACAGTGTGTTCTAAGTGCGAAAATCTTTATGTAATAGTAGTGCAGGAAGACGCATCAGGAAAGGAGATGCTCTCTGAACAGATTAGTGTTCAGGAGGTTTTTGAAGTAGTTTTACACACTACTTTTAAACAATGTTTCTCTAAAGAAAGAAGACATTTACAAAACAAGGACTTCTGTGAAACTGAACCAGTTTCTGGCAAGACAGTTTTTGTGTTTTCATTGAATATATATATTTAATGTGTTATGAAATAGACATTATGGATAATGATTTCCGATTCCGAAAATAATTTGTTAGCAAAATACTAATGGAGTATTGGAGGGAAGTTTCCAGAATACAAAAAGTATTAGGATCATGTAAAAAAAAAAATACTATTGAGAATAGTTATTTTTAACATATTTATTAGACTACTTTTAGAATACTTCAAAATACTCCAAAATAAATCAGTCATTCAAAACATCATAAATGCTCATTTTTGTTGTTTTACACATCATTTTACTGTTTTGCTAGTGGGTTAATGCACATATTTCCTATATGTTTAAAGCATGTTGCTATATCTTTATCCAAAAAAAAAACAAAAAAAACCATAAATGTTCTGGAGGCTTGTGAAGACTCATAAAACACAAAAGACATGAGTATGTGAATTGGAGAAGCAGAGAGTGGAGAAGGATGTAATCTCAAACAGAAATTTATGAAAGTAAAGTAAAGTAAAGTGGTCCCTAATAGTTGTGCGTGAACCCACCACAGCACACAAGTGTAAACCATGGGCACTGGAACCATTATAGCAGACTTTTCAAAATCATTCGTCTCGTTATGCATGTTAATAGAATATATTGTTCAATAAAATTAGGATATTGTATCCAGGATACTGTACATCATTACTTTCTCTATTTTCTGCCCAGTGGTGCTTTTTTAGCTACATTAGCTGTGTAACTCCAGCGCAAAGAACATTTTTGACATCATTTCTATTTCAATTTCTATTTCTTCATAAAAATGTTTGGAAAGGTTTCTGATGAATACAGTGCATTGTTTAACAGTATAACACTTGTGTTCCATAACAGGTTGAATTTTGATATCAGAGGCAGCTGAGTTTGAGGATTTCTCTGGACTTTTCCAAACAGACCTGAGAGACTGCCATGGCAGACGTGTTTCCAAACAGAAGAAACTTGCCGACCATCGTGGTACTGATGTTTTTGACCCTGATTGAGGGCCTGCTGGGTGATAACGAGAAGGATCTGAGAATGACATCTCTAAGTAGAGTGAAGAGGGGGTGGGTCTGGAACCAGTTCTTTGTTCTTGAGGAGTACACAGAACTGAAACCTCTTTACATTGGAAAGGTAAGGAAGACCCATCAGTGACTAAAGCATGATAACTGATAGGGCTTTACCAATCCAATCCAAAATATCAGTACTGACTACATTAAAATCAATCCAGTTTCTATTCATGGTCAGAGCTGTATTATTATATGAGTATACTCATATAATAATACTATATTATTGTGCTCTAATTACCCCTTAGGTGCCATATACGGCACATTCTCACTACATAAAGCAGTCTGCAGTATGAAAGTGGACTTCATACAGGAAAACATGATTCAACTCATCACATGTAAAATGTGAGTAGCCATTACACATTTAATATAAACCCAAATTTGTCTCCAGTTTATTCAAAGAAATGTGAATTCTTTAGCTAGGTAATGACTACCATATGCTTCAGCCTAGTCACACAAAGCCAGTCAGCACAAACACTATATGGACAAAAGTATTGGACCGCCTGACCATTACACCAACAGGGACTTGGACGACATTGCATTCAAATACATAGACTGTAATATGGAGTTGGTTTCCCCTTGCAGCTATAACAGCTTCCACTCCTCTTGGAAGGCTTTCCACAAGATTTTGGAGTTTCTGTAGGAATTTGTGCCCATTCATTCTGTAGAGCATTTATGAGGTCAGGCACTGATGTTGGACGAGAATGCCAATCTTCATTCCAGTTCATCCCAAAGGTGTTGGATGGGGTTGCGGGCCAGACAAGTTCTTCCACACCGATCTCATCCAACCATGTCTTTGTGGAGCTTGCTTTGGGGAACAGTCATGCTGGAATAGAAAATGTTCTTCCCCAAGCTGTGTTGACAAAGTTGGAAGCATGGCGTTGTCTAAAATGTCTTGGTTTACTGAAACATTAAGAGTACTCTTCACTGGAAGGGGCTTAGCCCAAACCCTAAATAAAGGTCCCAATACTTTTGTCCATGTAATGTATTTCTGAACTGCCAGCAATCCAGCATCTTCAGAAATTCCAAGAGGAAAATAACTTAAAATGGTTAATTTCCTTGGCAGAACTGGAGGCGAACCTGGGTAGAAAATGGGAAGAAAAAGAGATTCGTTATTGGGACACAGAAGGCTAGAGCCTCAGTCACAGCAACTAATGTGCCATCTGCATTTAGATAAGTGGGAAAGGCATCATAAAATAGGATTAGAATTGTGTTTAAAAGAACACATTTAATGTCCTCAGTACTCATTGTGATATGTAAGGAAAAGCAGAACACCACCTATTCCTCAGGTGACTACAAATGTCCAAGCAGGACATGATCAGCAAAAACTGTCTATCAAGTGCTTGACCCCAACAGTGAGGGAGCTCAATGGCTATACTGTTAAAATTACACTGTGTGGGGCATTTTACTGGCATTTTGTCTTATACTTATCATTTTCAGGGAAGAGTCATTGTAAATCAATATGTTATTCTGAGTGATCACTTTTATTATGAAACATTTCTATCCAGGAAAAGAGGCCCCCATGGTCCAATGGTCCCAGGCCCCAATGGTTTGATGTGAATGAAAATAACCTAAATCATACACTACGACCTTTGAAGTCACGGATTCTTAACACCACTTAAACATATCTGGGAGATCTGACATGTGCAGTAAAATCACCTTCATCAGTCTCTTCAATGGGAATGGTCAGTCAAACAGAAACAGAAAATCAAAGAGAAATAGTGATCAATTTGTAACTACCTTTTTATCTTTTCAATCGTTTCAACATATGAACCAGGCGGTAAACACTGTGCTTTTGAAACACATTTACACATTACATGAAACATTTCATTCAAAAAGCAGAAATACTACAGGCCCTTTAAAACTGTAGTGGCAGTCTTGTATTTTATGTCATCACTATGTAAATTAGTCTTTCTCCTTGCTCTGACCTTTCTCAATGTCTGTTTCAGCTGCACTCGGATATGGATACAGGTGATGGCTCCATTAAGTATATTTTGTCGGGTGAAGGTGCAGGTACTACATTCACTCTGGATGACAGCACGGGTGATCTCCATGCAATCAGGCGGTTAGACCGTGAGGTGAAGGCCCAGTATGTTCTTCGGGCCCAAGCCAGAAACCGTGAGACTGGGCAGCCCCTAGAGCCTGAGTCAGAGTTTATTGTGAAGATTCAAGACATCAATGATAATGAGCCGAAATTCCTGAATGGACCTTACACGGCAACCATACCAGAGATGTCTCCTGTTGGTATGTTATACACACACACTACACAACAATGTTAAAACAGATCCGAAGGCCTATCCAGCTTTTTTAAATTTCTTCAGTTATTCATAGCTAAAGCTGATGAGAAACTTTGGTGTAGAAGTATCAGATTTTCAAATCTTTATGATGACCCTTAATCCCACTCTGTGGAGCTCATTCCAAAAGAAGGTGGATGTAATATAACAACTTGGCTCGTCCTTAAAGGGCGGTTGTTTTGCCACCATGCTGGTAACATTTTGAGAACATATATTTTGCTCTTTTTGCAATTTAATAAAACTTCCTGTGTTCTCATAAGAGTATAAAACCTTTAAACTCAGTGCTTTAATTATTTATTATTTCTTCTGTGATGAATTCTGGCTCCCATTGCCTCATTAGAAGGGTTGGGCCCTTCTGTGATGGTGGCAAACAATGACTTTCAGAGAATACAATACAGACCATGCATATTCAACTTCAGCTTGCACCAAAAAACCATTTGACCACCGTTGCACAAACTCTGTAAAGTGCTTGGAAAGTAGTTTGTGTTTACATGTTAGCCTTGCTAAGAATTTCCACCAGCTTGGAATGAGGAATTTGCCTTTAGAACCTAACAGTGGTGGTTAGTGTTCTGTGGTTAGAAGATAACAGTGGTGGGTTCTGTTATTAGAAGGTAACACTGGTGGGTTCTGTTGTTAGAGGATAACAGTGGTGGGTTCTGTGGATAAAAGCTAACATTGTTGGGTTCTGTGGTTAGAAGCTAATATTGTTGGGTTCTGTGGTTAGAAGATAACAGCGGTGGGTTCTGTGGTTAGAAGGTAACAGTGGGTTTTATAGGATTTATAGGAAAGTCAGAAAAATGTTTAAATGGTCCTTTGAATGTTTAAAAGCATAGCCTGCTTAAATTATTGCTGATGCCATAAGATCTAAATAAATCTTTATTAAAAAAGTAATTTTTCCCTCACATGATTGAGCAGAAGATGCTCTGTTAGTATATTAGGCTTAAATCTTTAATTGTTGTCATTTCTCTCTTCCTATAGGCACTTGTGTGCTCCAAGTGACAGCTGTAGATGCTGATGACCCATCATATGGTAACAGTGCACGGGTGGTTTATAGCATTCTGGAGGGACAGCCTTACTTCTCTGTGGATCCAAAAACAGGTACAGAAATCATCCTTTTGTGTATTTTTCATCAGTGTGCATAGAATTTCAATAACAAATAATGTAGTTTCAGGTCAGACATCCAGAGAGAGTGAGGGAAAGGTAATAGCTTTAAACAGCTGTTAACCAAATCTCAGTCTGCTTTAAAAAATAACTAATAAAAAAATTATAATATTAATTCAAGCAATAAATGAAAATTCTACCTAGTGTTGTTATTGCTATTATTATTCGTTGTAGAAGTAGTTTATTGACAAAAGCGATGGGAAAATTTTGGGCTTCCACTAGACACAGCAGGCAATTTTTCACCATGTGTGTAAACAAACAAACAAACAAATAAAACTTGTGGGATAAAAGCTTCTATTACTTGTTACTACATCAGCCTTATAGCACCAATGCATATTTAAAGAAGCAAACTTCACACACCACGTATGTTGTGTCTGATCACCTGTATTTGGAATAAGGGGATCCATTTGTAAAGATGATTTCTGACATTCATCATTTTGAGAATTTCTACTGTTAAGTTTCTTTGTGTGTGTGTGTGTGTGTGTGTTTCTCTCTCTCTTCCTACAGGTGAAGTGTGTGTGTCTCTGGCTGAAATGGACCGTGAGGTCAGAGAGCAATATCACTTGGTTATTCAGGCTAAAGATATGGATGGTCAGCTGGGTGGTCTGGCGGGAACAACCACGGTCAACATCACACTTAGTGACGTCAACGACAGTCCGCCCAAATTCACTCAGAGTAAGACTGTTACTGACAATAATATGATGGGTCACACTTTACATATAATGACCTAAATGCAACTGTCCAAGAAACACTTTAATCCTAAAATGTTCACAGTTTTAAATAATGAAAATATGTCCGTGCTACAAGCTGTTGAAATGATTCCTAATGCAAAATCAAAGACCCAAATTTCAGACACCAAACACATATTACTAGCATTACTAATCAACTACGTTTAAAGTAAGGGGAGCATAGAATAAATCTGATCAATTAACAGTGTAAAATTAATTGATCAAATTTATTCTATGCTCCCCTTACTTTTCAGTTTTTACACAGTGTAAAATATTTAAAATGTTTGTGTCATGCTCAAAATGAGCATCATAGTAAACATCTAGTGAAGGTGAAATAAAAAACAAGATGCAAAATATGATTAAATAGTGCATACAAATTGTATCTAAAAACTGGCTGGATGTGGCATAATACTGAGTATGTTAGACTGGCCACCCATTCAACCCCCAGCCTGCTCCCCTAATCATGGTGGACTACACACAACAGCGCAAGAGTATGAAATGAGTGAAACAGGTTCAGGTAATGCTGTAGACCCTACTGTCTCCATGACTAACAAAATACATCACGCTTCCCAGCATGTGCAAAAACTGCACCGAAAATAACTGTAATCAGCACATTTTAACATCTGCTTGTCACGGTGGCGTTAGGAATGACAGGGAGAGAAGTGGTGCCCAAGTGTAGCGTGGCGGATGAGCCCAGTTGCGGATATACACGAAAGAGCTGGTGAACCACACGCTTTGAGAGCGCTCCGAGAGGAGTAGAGATTCCCACCAAGGAATCTGCATTCTCACACATGCACAGGGAAGGGTAGATAGGGTTCTGAGGGCTTTGAAATACTCACGGTACCGTGTGACTAGGAGTTGATTTGGCTCTGACATGAGCGTGAACCCTAATGTCTGGGTATCGGATATCACCTGATTTCCTGTTTAAATACCCTACACGTGCGCTACTTCCGAAGACCCGTGACATCATGCGCCCTGGCATCACACGCCCTGGCGTGTGACAGTACCGCCCCTCCAGGACTGGCACCAGTCGGCCCGGGCTGGGAGGATACCCGGCGACGGTAGTCCAGGATGAGTGACGAGTCCAGGATGTGGCGGCCGGGGACCCAGGACCGTTCCTCCGGGCCGTCGCCCTCCCAGTCTACGAGGTACTGGGTGCCACGACCGCGGCATCGCGAGTCCAGGATCTGACGGACCGTGTAGACCGGACCACCGTCGAGGATGCGAGGCGGAGGGGGAGCCGGAGCCTGGGGAGACAGAGGGGAAAATAAACAGGTTTAAAATTAGAGACATGGAACATGGGGTGGACACAGAGGCAGGCAGGCAGCTGGAGCCTGAAGGTGACAGGGTTAATCCGCTGAACGATTTTCCCCGATGTAGCGTGGGGCCAGCTTCTTGGAGGTGGAGTGGAGGCGGATGTGTCGGGTGGAGAGATAGACCATGTCACCTACATGGTACATGCGTCCCGGAGGGTGCTGGCGGCGGTGGTGATGGGCATAGCACCAGTTGGTGCGCTGGATGGAGCTGCGGGCTTGGGCCCAGACCCGCCGGCACCGGCGAGCCAACTGTTCCCCTACGATCCGTCGGTGGCCCAGCTGGAGACCTACCTGGAAGGTGAGGCCCGAAACGGTCGATAGGCAGGAGGTGGCGACCTGCAGGCCAGGGGAGTTCCTCTCCCTATTCACCTGGCCTGACCGTTTCCCGGACGGAAAGGGCAGGTGGCTCGATGGTGGTCGGGGGAGGCGCAATAGGCGCAAAGACCTTCGCGATAGCGCCGCTCTCTCTCTGCCGGAGATCGGTGGATGCAGAGAGGGTGGCGTCGGGAAGCCGGGTTCTCGGCGCTGGCCGAGGGAAGGTGGCGAGCCTCTGGTCAACACACAGGGCCAGCTGGATGAGTCCCTCGAGGGTTGATGGAATCTCCCAACCAGCCAGCTCGTTCTTCAGGTGGTTGGAGAGGCCCTCGTAATAGGCGGTGCGGAGCGCCGCGTCGCTCCACATCGTCTGGACCGCGAGAGTCCGGAACTCCGCGGTATACTTACTAATGCTCCGCTCGCCCTGGCTGAGGTGATAGAGCCGGGAGTCCACCACCACCTCACTCTCTGGGTGCTGGAATGTGGCCTTGAGCTGCTGGGAAAAGGTCTCGTAGGATTGGGCCGCCGGGCCGCCGGCTCTCAAGTCTGCAGTGGCCCATTCAGCTGCCTGCCCAGTGAGGAGGGACGTGAGGAGGGCGATCCGGCTTCACTCGGTGGGGTAGCGGCTGGGCTGAAACTCAAAAAATAAAGACAGGGGAGTCGGAAAAACCTCACATTTGCCTGTGGTCCCATCCCACTTGTCAGGAAGGGCGATTTTAGGAAGTTTAGGTGGTTGAGGGGGAGCAGGGACGGGTTGGACCGCCGGCTGGGCCGCCGGCTCAGCAGGACGCGCCACGTGGACCTGCCGCAGAGCCGCGAGCTCCGCATGGAGGTTGGCCACCTCCACGCGCAGACCCGCGACCTCCTGCTTCAGATTCACAATCTCGATGGCCTGCTGAGTGACGGCGTCCCAGACACGTGCGAGATCCGCTGGACTCACTTCGGACCCAGACATTCTGTCACGGTGGCGTTAGGAATGACAGGGAGAGAAGTGGTGCCCAAGTGAAGCGTGGCGGATGAGCCCAGTCGCGGATATACACGAAAGAGCTGGTGAACCACGCGCTTTACTCTGAGAACGCTCTGAGAGGAGTAGAGATTCCCACCAAGGAATCTGCGTTCTCACACACGCACAGGGAAGG
>JBBIGA010068025.1:0-12154 GCA_037576975.1 Alestes dentex
CTGTGTGATGTGGCAGTCACCACATAAACAATTTCCTCCGGGATAAATAAAGTTTTCTGATTCTGATTCTGATTCTGCTGACAAAGAGTACCTCACAGTCCATGCCAATTCTAAGATTTTTCAACCCAGTTACTTAACCTTTGTCTAAGTCAATCAGGTCATTAGACCTGCAGAGTCTGTCAGACTCAGACAGGTATAGCTATGAGACTCAATTTCCTTTGCTCATTTTTTTTCTCATTGTACTTCCTCTTATTAGTTCTCTTTTGGAAACCAAGAAGGTCAGTTAAATTACCTCTCTGAAATGACGGGTAGATTTGAGTTGCAACGTGATGTTACAAATTCATGAGGATCAATCAGGACTGCATTTGTATTAGAGAAGACATAAAGGTGTTATAATTACAATGGTGTGGTGAGTTCAGTTAGTGATAGATAATGATCTTTGTGTGCCAGAGGTAATAAAAACTGACTTTGTACTCTTGAGTTGTTTTTTTCTTGAGTTGTTGTTTTCACAAAGAAAAGCTGCCCAACTCTGTGCTGATTAGCTTCACAGCTCAATTACTATGTAAGTACTGTTTTCTGTTTAAATAGTTATGTTTACTCCCTCTCTTCATCTTTGCCTATAAGATTTGTTTAGAGACTTACATACACCAAACGTTATCATTACCACTCACTCATCCTTTGGTCTTGGTCTCTTAGTCTTTGGTCTTGGTTGTATATTAGCATGTATTTTTTATTTGTGAAATATATATCAAAGACATTGTTAATTTGGTAAATCAAATACATAAAACACCAAAGTCTATTAAGCTAAAAATTTCTTGGAAGATTTTCAAATTTTCATATATTTATAAATACCTGTTTCTCACCCACTCACACTTCATTTTGAGGGCCAGACTCTCTCAGTTAGCCCTTTATCCGTTTAAAGGGTTGAGAAACAAGCAGAATTAGTGTGTTGTGAAAGTCCAAATCTGATTCACAGGTTTGGTTCCCAGCTCTAATCCTCTCTTCTCCTCCTAAATACCTGAGAACTTCTCCTACGAAATGCACTAGTAGCCAAGCATGTGAGATCTTATGATGTGACGTCATATGGCGAACGACCTGAAATGCTGTTTTATGCTATTATTTGCGGTGTGAATGTAGGTGTACTTTGTATTATTACAAAAACTTCATGAGATGTTATTTGGCTAATGTCAACTGAAATATTTGTGCTAGTCCTGACAGCACTGTTTGATGTATGTAAGGCTGGATTTTTGTGATAAAACATTTGTGGTTTAGTAATTACACTAAACTTTACTTGTGTTACTTAATACACAATTTCCTCTAAATTCATCTGATATTTCATTACTTCATCAAAGATTTATCAAACACCTGTATTAAAAGCTGTCTCCACCTCCTGCAAAAAGAAAGGTCTGAAAACCTTAGTTTAAAAATGTTTTTAAATACAATTCTTGAAAGAAATCTTAAGGAAACATTTTAGAACCCAATACAATTTTTCTGAGAATTGTTTCCAAGAGAAATGTTAAATAAGAAACAACAAAACTCTTAAAAAGAATAACAATTTATATCTAGAAGTTAAGCAAACAAAAGACATTTAATCTTAATTTATGTTCCAAACAACTACAGCAGGAGCGCTGTAATTGTAGTGTATTAAAGCATTCAGACAGTAGTATTCCAAGACAGCATGGCTGGATGACTTCCTAAGTCCCATGTTAAATGGAGCATCCTGGTGTGTAAACCTCTCCTGTCTTAGCTGGGACCACACAACCATGACAGTACTGACACTTCAGGCTCTGTTTTCTGTTGTTCATACAAAAACATCACCTTAACATAGTTTTAGTGTATTCCCACATTATCGTTGGTTGCAAATGTAGGATATAGTACATCTGTGGTGTATTCAATTCACATTTCACTGGAAGTTATTTCCATATTTCATGCATAGCCCCATGGGTCGTAAGAGTATTGTGGACAGTTTTGATTCTTTTCTGAAGTACTTGTCGCTGAAACACAATAGCAATTACCAGGTCCAAGATCAAGAGCTTGTGCAGCAAAACCAAATGTTCATACTCAAAGCAAAAACAGCCCCAGGCCAGTTTCAAGTATAGGAAAAATGGATTTATGAAGTTAGTAGGGACAATGGACAACATTTTGTCATACAGAGCTGGAGTACTTTTGTGTGTCGTCAGCATTTCACCACAACAAATTACATGAAACTTGGTTCCTGCCTAAAATTCATGAAAAAATGAAATAGGATACAGAGATGTCAAGTCGAATAGTTTTACTGTCATTCACAGTACAGAGTGAAATGAAACGACATTCCTCCAGAACCATGGTGTGATACAAAGAAGAAAAACAGAAACAACACAGTACTACATAAGTGAAGAATAAGACTACACATAATGCAAGAAAATAAAATACAATATTATACAGTGCAGCCAACAAAAGCAGTTAGTTAGTTTGAATTAATCCATTATTAAGAATGATTCTGTATTCTAGCAGCAGAGTCATTACATGTGCAAAAATATGCAAAGATTGTTGAAGGTAACAATAAATAATTAAGCAAACAATAGCAGCAGGATAGACAATGTGCTGATATAATAAATAAATGGTATTTGCAGTATCAATTAGGGTATCAGTTGCCTTCAGACCTCAAATGGCCACCTCCAACCACTCCAACCACCACTGCTTGGTGACAGAGGATAAAATGACAATAACATGACCCAAATAAAGCACTAATGATTGACAATGTGGTTTCCAAACATCTGCTGCATTAGCCCCTGAAAAGGCATTCCAAAGACCAAATGGCATTCTATTTCATTCAAAAAGTCCAAATGGCAAATGGCAGAAAGCTGTTTTAGCCTTATCAGACTTAGCCACAGCTACCTGGTTATATCTGTTGGCTAGAAAACCAGCAGGTCCCAGAAAGGGCATCCAAGGATTCCCCAATTTGAAGTGGAAAGCTATCGGTGCATGTCTTACTGGTCGGCTGGCAGTAGTTCATACAGATAAGGGCAATCATCCTTCTTTTCAACAAGTATAATACGGGATGCATAGAGGTTGCAACTCCTAGGATGATCTGTGCCTTGAGCAGCTGCTGAATATGGGCCTTAACCATTTTGTTATCTGAAGGAGGCAATTGTCCATAGCCCTGGTGAACATGAATGTCGTCAAACAATGGACTCTCATGAGAGATGCTGCAGCAAAAACTTAACTATACAGAACTATACAGAACAGATCATACCTGACCCTGCTCTAGATCAGACAAGGATAATAAGTCAAGTGCCTGAATCTTTGACATAATGGAGGCTACCTGATCTAATGGAGGCTACCTGATCTGAGACAGAACACCCACACTTCTGCAACACCTGCAGGCAATCTAATAAACATCACTTAAGCTATCCAGACTAGTATAAGGCACAACATTCACTCCTACATTGACAACAGGGATGTAAGCAGTGCCACCATTAACTTTAAAAAGAAAAAAAAAGCTGGGAAAGCCATCAGACCTCCAGGCAGCTCATCAGCTTGAGACCCAATAGGGACTTTACTGGAACAGGTGGTGGCAACAAATTTAAGTATACCCCCAGGCACACAAAGAGCTCTACCTCCCTGTACTCATACACGCCTACTTGTCTCTGCAGTAAGAGGAGCCATATTGGCCAAACATTTCACGGGAACACTTACTAATAACATTCTTCCTGAAAAACCTTTTCTCAGAGACCTGAGAAAATTGTAGTAAGTTCTTGACCAACAGCACACCAAAACCTGGTATATTTTTATCACAGAGGGTAATATCCAATTCCAAGTCAATAGCAGCACAAAGCTAAAACCACTGTCATGACTGTATAGAGCCCATGGTACAATATGGCACCTGAAGCAGCTCTCTTTAATAGTCAATCACATGGGCCCAGTATCTAATAAACACCATACGTCTACATCACCCAAAAGCACATTTATATAAGGACAGGACAACATTAACTGGGACACAGCACTCTCAGCAACCCTGGAACCATTAGGCACCCCATCTAAGCTGCAACTGGAGCTGCAACTCAGCAAGGTGGGGACAAGTCTTCCTGCACCTAACCAGACTGGGCAGTGCTTAGGGCAGAAAAAGAAGGTGAGAAACCCCTGGGATGAAAGGCACTCTCACAATTCCAGGCAAAATGACAAGGTTGTTGACACTTGCAACAGATTATAGGGCCAGCGGAAGTATGGTGTAGTGGCTTAGAGATGTGAAGGAGAGTTGCACTCTGGGTGAGCAAATTCTGCTCATTTTGATATTTCAAGTTTTTTTTCAGTTCTAAAACCTTTGGTGCAGCGCTACTAGTAAAAGAGTGTGGCTTGCCTTGAACCCCATACAAGATGCCATTTACAGATGGGACAGACTAACTTTGACCCCTCATAGTTGCTGGCATACCCTCACATTCCCACTTAAGAGCCTCCCCCAATACATCTAGAGGCCTCATAGTGAGTTGGTGACAAACCAACTGTTTAAATTCTCTATGAAGGGCACAATCAGTAACATGTTCAATAAATTGGCTTAAGTTCTGATCTAGATTGGCGTTTTGACTTGCATATTCTGTTGTGCCACGTTGGCCAGATAACTATAAACAAAACCATCCACTTTATTGTTCTGACCTGCATCTCAAGTTACAGTTACAGGCTTACAGGGTGCTACTGATGCTAAATATCCATTCTTTTCCAGACTTGCAGCTGTGTACTTAATGTGCTTGCTACCAAGAAAATTAACAGGTCTCTATAACTGTTTATTTCTGACAGTTATCCAGACCACTAGGAGATAATTTGGACTTTCTGAGCCATTTTGCTATCTGTTGTAAAAACCAGTGTTTGTTTGCATATGCACAAAGCCAATAAGAAGTGTGAATCCCACTTGCATGCTACATCACAGCCTTTTCAGCGAGTAGGTTTTGTGCACATATGTGGATGTTAATGGCTGATTGTCTATTTTGTTGAATTCATTTGCAGATTGGTGAAAAATTTAAGCAAGAAACAACATGATATTTCTTAATAAGGTTTTAGGCCTGCACAAGCTGCCACAACAGCTCCAGTGCACCTTGGCATAGATTCTACAAGTCTATGAGCATGTATTGGAAGTATAGAACTCCGAAAGATTTTCTCTCAGTTGGTGCTTTGATTATGGCAGTGGGTAGCCTTGTCTAACACATTAGTCTATAATTTCTCATACGTCTTCACATGGGTTCAGACATGGTGACTACAAAAGCATCTCACATACATGTTTTCATGGTCATCAGACCATTCCAAGATTCTTTGTTCTTTGTCGATGGAGGTATCATCATCCTGGATGAGACTACTCTCATCAGGATAGAAATGTTTATCATAGGATAAATAAGTCAAAATAACTTTTTTTTATAATCTCTCAATGTATAAAGTCAGTAGCCCTTTCACAAATACTGAAAAGATTGAAAAATTCATTTTTGAATTGTAGTAAGGTTGGTCCTATTTACCAGGTGTCAACCTTCAAGAGTGACCTTAGGACAAAACATGATAATAAACATGATATAATAAATAAAAAGTATAGAATTTGAAGAATCTGTGTGGTCTCCAAGCTCTAAAACTAATTAAAACACATTTTTACTGTGGGCCATTCGATGTTTCGTCAGTGGGAATTAGATTATCTAGTTAAAAATGAAGTTACAATTGTAGGTACAAATTAAGTATTGTAATATTTTAACAAGAAATAACACACACTTACATCCATGTGTTCTATAAGGGCAACCTTTAGCCTGCTTCAGGATTACAGTGTTTTGAAATGTACTTAAGCTGCTTTCTGGAATGCACTGTTTTCAGGGAATTAGCTTCAAAAGTACAGAGCTTATGGTCATCTTAAGATGTTAGATTTTTAAGGCCATTTGTAATTCTGTTGATAATGAAACTACTGTGTTTCAGTGTATTATATCACTGTCTACATTCTCTCTATTTCTCGTTTGGGTGCAAGAGGCCCATAGTCTACCTCAACTAACCTGGCCCACATGCACAGCTTCTAGAAGAAGAGAACCAAAACTGGAAAGAGAAGAAAAAGAGAAAGAAGAAGGATAGCAAAGAACAAGAGCAGAAGATCAACAAGTGGAGAAATCCCTGCTATCTCTCTCTCCCTCCTTCCCTCCCTGTTTTACTCAGTATGAGGTTGAAGGAGGATGTGAACCCTTTGGTGTTTCTCTTGTTTAGAGTAGTGGTATGGCTCTACTCTCTGCTCTCTTACGTGCCTGCTCTGTTGCTGGGTTCCTCCAGCTCATGCCGCCCTGGCCACACTTCACAACGGATAAAGGCTCGTTCAGTGAGTGGGCGTCCAACCGGCCCTTACCGGGATGTGACTGCTTTGGAGAGGCTATCTGCATGCCTGCAGCCAGGTGTAAACACCCTGGATAGAGTGTTTGAGACTTCAGCCAGGCGCTTCTCCAGGCAGTACTTCCTAGGGACCAGAGAAGTGCTGCGTGAAGAGGAGGAGATGCAGGAGAATGGGAAAGTGTTTAAAAAGGTAAGACCCATGTGTGTCAGTGTGTAACATGAGAAAGAGGGAGCTGAGTTGTAGATAGTAGGTAGGCGTGTTAAACAAATAGTTTTTGAACATTTCAAAGTGAAAGGATACTATTACATTGTGCTTTTTTGTGTTTAACACCTCTCTCTTATGGAATGGAATATTTCAGCAGCCTAAGATTAATGTACTCAGGTAATGTCAGGTCAGATTAGGAACAAACAGCAGCTGTGCATTTCATTCTAGTTTGAGTAACTACACAATTTGTGTGCAACCCCATTTATTTCTGTTGCACCCAAAAAGTAATTTTGTTTTTTAACTGTATATATGAGTTTCACTGGACCATAAATATGACACTGAGACACTGAGGACAAAATCATGGGGAAACATGGGAAAGACTAGAGAATAAACAAATGAAATATGACAAATGTGTTGCCTTCATTAATCAGGCCATGGTTATTTTAAACTGTCGGCCAGCCCCCTTGGGGGAAGGGGTGCCTGGCACGGCGTGGGCCTCTGTCTGCACCTGTGTGCAGGGGCGGGTACACTTTTGCTACTGGCCGTCAGGAGCTCCTGTCCTGCGGACGCAGGGGCCCATGTCTGGGGCCCTCCCCCTCCGCCACTTGGGGCTGGCGCATGGCCGGTCCTCTGGTGGGACTGCTAAGTCCCTGTGGCCTTTGGGTCTTGGTCGGTCTCCCTTGTGGCCCCTCACCCTCATTACAAAACATTCCATGACAAACTCAGACACTACATGCGCACATATGTGTACTCATATGCATACACATCGGGCGGTCAGACATGTTTACATTTACAGCATTTAGCAGACGCTCTTATCCAGAGCAACGTACATCATACATGCACACACATACACGCGCACATGCACTCACTTATACACAAACGTACACACATATACACATCCACTCACACACACACTCACGCGTACACATATGCATACAAATCAGGTAGTCAGAGGCACACGTGCATGCACATACAAATGCACCTGCAAATACTCATACAAACATATACACACACGCACACACATCTACTCACACACACACACATACATACACAACCATAAACACGCACATGCATATACACTCATGCATACACAAGCATACATGCACACTCACGCACACACACAGGTATATCGTCTTTCCCTTTTTCTCTTTCTCTGTTGGCTCCATTCCTTTTCTCTTTTATTTCTTTCTTTTTCTGTCTTCTCTCCCCCTGTCTGATCTGGCTTAACTATGCAAAAAATCGGATGAATAAATAAATACAAAATTTCAAGTAACAAGAGGGGCTTATGCTGAATTGTTGAAGCTCCACTTGGCAAAGCTAAGGTGTCTGGCACATCATGGCATCCAGCTTCACAATCCTCTTTGCTTACAGCTGGACACGACGGGGAACAATAAAGTTTCTTTAGAATTTCTTAGATTTCTTTGAAAAATCATGGCCGGAGATTTGGGGAAGACAGGAGTATTTTAAGGCTCTAAAACTACAATTGGGCAGCATCTCCATATCAACAAATTATTTTGAATGCATACTAGACAAAAGCCTTTTTTCAACTAACCCCAAATGTAAGTATCTGAAATTCTCTAAATGTTATTACCAATACATACTAGAACTTTGTCTGGGTTTGGCAGAAAAAAGAAGTATGGTTATACAGAAGAGATCCTCATCCCATCTATTATGTATAACAGAGGATCTAATGGCCACACACAGCGGCCTTTCTGGGTCTAAAACTTTGGTGTAAAAGTGTAGTTTTCAGTTGATTTTGAAACTGAAGCTTAGCTCACATTTTTCTGAACAGCTGGTAGGCCTGTCTACAACTACCAGACCCTGCTTCAATTACAATACAAACAAGAAACTGACCTCGAGGATGGACTGCTGGAAAAGTTCTGCAACCTTGACTTGCTGTGTTGGGGACTAATGGTCCCTTCTTGGTCACTCTGACCACATTTCAGTAATGTTGATCACATCATACAGACTGCTCTTCAGACAAGCCAAGCCTTTTCTGAAGCAGATGAAAAGCTGGCCCCCTGGAGTGCACACTGACTGGGACATGTTTAGGGAGGCTGCAACCTACAGCGGCTCTACCACCCTGGAGGAGTACATATCTTCGGCGACTGGCCATCACCAAACACACCAACCAGAAGCTGTGGATGACTCTGAACGTGCAAGCACTCAAAGAACCCGAGACACTACCTTCAGATCAGGTGATAAGGCTGCCCTGAGAACAGCAAAGGTCAACTTGTCTCAGGCCATTAGAGCAGTAAAGTGTGCACATGCTCAGAAAATCCGCAGCCACTTCCGGAACACTGGGGAGGTACGGTGCATGTAGCAGGGCATTCAGGCCATCACCACCTATGGGGCATCTCCACCTGCCTGTGATGATGAGATCCTTCCAAATTTGCTAAATCATTTATGCATGGTTTGAAGCACAAGGACCCCCAGGGCTGTGTTCTCAGCCCTCTGCTGTTCATGCTGATGACCCACAACTGGCCAGCAATGCAGAGTTTTAACCACATCATCAAGTTTGCTGATGACACATTTGTGGTGGGTTTGATCAGTGGCAATGATATGGTGACACACAGAGAGGAGGTGCAGTGGCTTATGAACTGGTGCAGAGCAAAAACAAAAGAGATGACAAAAGAGATGGTTGTTGTCTTCAAAAGAGCACAATGTGACCACTCTCTGCGGAACATCGAAGGTTCCTTGGTGGAGATCATCCAGAGCACCAAGTTTCTTGGTGTTCACAGCACAGAGAACCTTAAATGGATCATCAACACCAGCTTCACTGCCAAGAAAACCTAGCACACCCCAATTCTCACAACATTCTACAGAGGGAATATAGAGAGCATTTTCTGTAGTTGCATCCTGGCGTGCATCCTTTGTTCTTTGTGTTGCAACATGGTAATGGAGAAATATTTTTTTTATTTCTCTGTGTACTGTGTAAATGGTTAAAGTGACAATAAATACCTACTTGAATCAGCAATTTGACTGATGTTTTGGCTTGTTCTTCTTCAAAAGGACCTACGAATCTTCAAGGAAAAATGGAAATCCAGGAAATTTTAAAATCTGACTGCCTCTGCAAAAAAGCTTAAAAAGTTATAGTTGCTTTTTCCAGTTATAATTGTATCTTCCAGCTGCACAATGATCCAAAACATATGTCCAATTTTACACAAATCTAAATGATTAGATGAAAGGTAAGATATTTAATCAAAGGTTACATACTATTTATATTTAATCAAAGATCACATACATTTTACTCACTTATAAAGAGTGTCAATAATTATGACATAGTAAATGCCTGTATAAATGTATGCATTTATGGATATATGAGATGTATGTATACATTCGCACCATGATATTACTGTATATAAAATCGTGTGCGTGTGTGTGTGTGTGTGTGTGTGTGTGTGTGTGTGTGTGTGTGTAAGAGTGCATTTATAATCCTACACTCTGACTTGCATAACACCACAATACACTCATTGTAAGTACACATTAGTCCATCAACACATGCACTTGCTCTCCACTTCACCCACAATAAAAACATACAGACTGCTCATCTCATACTCAAAAATGACTCTGTCAAGATTTCTCTATAAGAATAATAAAACTTTACACAACCTGAGAAATCTAATGGAACAACCTTGTAAAGGTCTTCTTTGTTTGCTGCCTTCTGGGACCTTGTATGTTCGATGTGTGCAGGCCTCTCTAATCAGGAGCATGTGACCTTCCCCCTTTGTGTGGTTGGATGGCGCAGGCCTTCTCTTGGCAGAAGTGTGGATGAGGGTTGTCTCCCATGAGATCCATGGGCGAAACCTTTTTTGTGCCTTTTATGTAGTCCCCACTTGTCAGGTGTGTGTGTGTGTGTGTGTGTGTGTGTGTGTGCTCAGGCCCACTGGTTCTGAGACAGCCTCTCCAGTGTGGATATTATATGTATCCGTGAAAAAATCTGTACTCATCTGAGTCCTGTGTGAATATCTGTATTGTTAACCCTTGCAGCACAACCCAGTGCTCCATCCCTGTTTTTGCCGTGTGTTTACTGCTTGTTTTTGCATTAAAACCAGATACTTAAACTCCAGCATATGCTTCCCTGTTTCCACACCCATGATACCCATGTGACAGCAAACTGGTGGAGACAGTGCTCCGGGCAGTGGCACAATTGGCTGGCTGAAAATTTTAATGTTGCCTGCTAGGTGAATAAGGTCCTGCAAATCATTGTAAAGCAATATATTTGACTGTAAAGTCCACTGACCTAACAGCATTAGAGGTAAAAAAAAAAAAAAAAAGAGCTTACGTTTTACCTTGAGCCTACGTCTGAACCTATGAAAAAAGAATTGCTGTTATGGTAATTGACACACACAAAACATTTCCCCAGAAGAGGGCACTGTCCTCCTATTCTTGGTCAAAAAAATGGTCTACTTGGACAGAGCAAGGGTGCCCCTGTATTGGATGACAGTTTTCAGCAAAGTTTAGTAGTTCCCCTGCTCAAACACATCCACTAAACCTGGCAACTAACACACAACACACAACTGTGTTTGAGCTTGGCATAAGCAAATTATGGTGGGGTTTAGAGGGTAAAGCTAAGGGAAGAGGACAGAGTGAGTGAACTGAGGCATACTCAATCATTACATGATCTACAGCTTGGTAACCAACCTCTTTCTCTCTCCTCCTATAGGTGATACTGGGAGAGTATCGATGGTTGTCATTTGAGCAAGTGTACCGAGCAGCAAATTTGTTTGGGAGTGGATTATCTGTTCTGGGGCAAAAACCTTGCAAGAATATTGCCATCTTCTGTGAAACCAGAGCAGAGTGGATGATAGCTGCCCAGGCATGCTTCATGTATAACTACCCATGTAAGTTATATACACATACAACAAACACACACACACACACACACACACACACACATACGTACCTATGTCAGTGTCAAGGTAAATCACAACAGATTGATTACATATTACTGATGTTCAGCCAGAGTTTGCCTTAAATGTACAGACATCAGTTTCTTGAATTGACTGATAATTCACAGCAATATACCATGTTTGAAAGTTTACAGCATTCATAATTCCTTTACAAATAAATGTTTTGTTTTTACCTGTAATGCTAATCCAGAAGGATTTAATCTCAGCTGCCACCCATTTTATGTTTTATAAATGTGTGTGTGTTGTGTGTGTGTGTGTGTGTGTGTGTATATATATATATATATTAGGCCCCTGAGAGAGTCTCAGTCGACGCCCCTGAGAGAAGTCGACTAGTTGTGTTTTTTTCCTCTCTCTGTGCGCGCGCTTGTGTAAGCAATGCAATCTCTGCCTCTGATTGGCTGACGCTGACACGCGTTCCTTGACTTAACCAATTATAATAGTCCCTTCATAAAAAGGACAGTACCGTTGATGCAAGGGGAGTCTAAACACAAGACCACAACAAGACGAGAGACATGCAGCGGAGAACACAGACACACATCACGTGTGGAGATCCTTCACTCTAGACGCACAAACAGCACAGAGACCTGCACAATCTGCAAGTCGTGTTGAAATACAGTAACAGTACCAGCGTTCTGCATGGCATCTGAAACGGCACCGCTAGCTAACATGGCTAACGCTAACACTGCAGAGAGTCGTCCAGTCCAGAGGACGCTGA